>JARFOC010010097.1:0-10858 GCA_031763485.1 Osmoderma eremita | reverse complement strand
ATCGTTCCAAATTCTTTTATTCTAACTTCTTCACAACATCAACATCAGAGGTGACCCAACTCGTACTGTCGCAACCGTGATTAACTTAGCGCATATACATTATTCCGTTATATCGGTTATTATTGATTATCTACTTCAATTTTTAAATTCATAACGTTTTTTTCTTTTTTGAACAAATATACTTTTTTTTGGGACACTTCTGTTGTTTTATTGTATTTAGTTACCAGATTCCTCAACCTTTGTTTACAAATTACATTATAAATCATTACTGGATGTTAGGCATATTTTATAGCGTTTGTATTTTATTATTTCATACATAAGTAATATTAATTCAAACCGAAATTATTTAAAGCATTTTTTTTCCAACAATCATCTCATTTTTTATTTTTTGCCTATCCACTCACCAATCATCTTTTTGCAATAATTCGCGCCCAACACGTGCAATTCATTTATTTATGATTCAGTGAATAATCATGTTTGTAATAAGATTCATGAATGTCCTGATTTAAACCTCTCATAATTTCGCTTTTAAAATATAAGAAAATAGTCACCTATATAATTTTCTACACGATTCTGTTATTATTCAATCATTTTTAGTCATAATTTTAAAACATATATTTGCATCACAACAGGTCAAACTTCATATTTTTTTCTTATTTGCTTCAGCAATTTTATTCATCAGTTCCTGATCATGTTGAACCACTACTGCAACGGGAAATACTTCAAAAACCCTTTAGATCCATCAACGTACCAGTTAATGATATCTCAGCACTTGACCTTAACGCCATCTAATTCTTATACATCAGATCGTCCTTGTCCGGGCGTACAACAAGTCGACCGTCACGGAGTCATTATTTTATCATCGAGAGGCGCGTACTCGTTCGTACTCAGAGATAGCGCGATCACCAAACGAATCCAACGTTGTCGCCGCCCAGGGCGCGAATAATTCCACATTTTCACGGATGGCTTAACGTATTTCGTATTTTTATCATGGTCATCGTGACTGCGCTAAAACCAAGACGAAGAGCGATCGTTGTGTGGCCGTAATATGGCTCGCGATACCAGAGATAGGGTAGCGATAGTGAATAAACGAATAACAACTGGATGGTCGTCGTGCCCTTTTTGCAGAAAACTGTCAGGAGTGCATGGGAGGAGGGTATTAACGCAAGAAATACGAACGATTGTTTGACCATCAGGCGTTCGAATGTCACGGCCTGAAAATGAGTAATATCAAGCAATAGGGCTCTGTGTTTGTTAGAGACGGAATAAACTACGTATTTTGCCGGAGAGTGAATATAAAGAGAATAGTCTTTAAGGTGTGTAGCCTAGACGCTTGAGCAAAACGCAATTTGTTCATAATAAATTGTGAAGGTATTCTCACAATAGCAGTTGAACAGGTAATGTGCGTTTTGGATAGTTAATTTTAGATTTGTTTGTTTCCCAATTATCTCGTTTGTGAATAACGTATTCAATGTGAATCTATGCATATATTACAATTACTTGCATTTGACGTTGCATCGAGTACAGAGTTTGCACAAATGTACAATAAATTATAGTAGTACAATCGATTTAGCATTGTATCCAGTTCTTTTTTGAATAGAAATTGTATTTGTCGATAATAACAATAAGTGTTCTTACGAATTTTTCTCATTTTGTAGAAATTATGTTATTACTAGATTTTAACATCCGTTCCCGTCATGAACAAACTTATCAATAACTTACTTCTTTTTGTCAAAATATAGCAATACTAATATACTGTTAAATTTATATCTGGTGTCATCTTTTTGAAACGCTTTTAATTAAAGAAAAATTGTTTATCTGAAAGAATAAGTCTTTGTAGGGTGAGCATATGCAAGTACGTATCACAGCTTCGCAACTGACAAAACGATTTCGATTGCGATTTAACGCACTTCCGGTTTTTCGATTCTGTTCATTATATGATGAATCTCGCGCGAGGTAAGCTGATCATGCGTGTACTTGATTGGAACATCGTGCTGCTGCTAGTTGGTAATAATACTTCACGTAAGCATGCCAGTGAATTAGAATCAGAACTTCCACATTCTTACCAAGCATCATTGAGAAAAGAAATTCCAGTATTGAAAAGAAGAAAAATATAAAGTTTTAAGAAAATATAATGGAGATTATTTGAAGAGAGGTTTTATTTAAGAATCTGGCACTGACAATGAGTTGGACTCACTGCTGCATTATGTTACGTGTTTTGAATCCAATAATACCGAAACCCGGCTGATATTTGCAACTAAAGCACTCTGATTTAGCTAAAACGCCGATTGCATACCAAGTGCAAGCATAGGGAGCCTAATGTGTCGCTCAGCAAATGTATCTATTGTAACGGTACTATTACAATAAATTTAAACATGTCATTTAGTCAATAAGAAGCTTAGTTTAATTTCTATTAACTTCGAAAATGATTTATATGACATGAGTACTTTATCTACACTTAGCTTCTCATGTCGCGCGGTTCTGAAGTAAAGTAAATGATGTACCATACATGGAATGTGATAACACGTTTATTACTTAACAAAGGCACAAAAAGACAAAAAAAGGACAATAGATAAAATAAAATTTAGAGCCCCGTTTTACTATTAATATGACTATAAATAAAAATGAAATGCGTAATGAAACAATGTACATAAATGCAATGTAGGGTTTGAGGACTTGGTAGCTCTTCGGGTTCCAAAACGCTGATTCGCCATTGCTACCAAATTAGACAGCCAACCCGCCTTGATTGCTTCCTGGTCTTCGATATTTTTATTTCTCCGACTCCGACTTCTGGATTAATGACATACATTCGCCAGTATCAGCACAGCAGAGTAATGCGATTCTGTACTAGCAAACTGGAATATCTGGGTGGTTCTTTTATTCTTTACTGAGCTTATCCGCAGAAAAGAGAAAGGTTGCAAAAAATCTTGCACAATTCACCATTAAATATGACATAAACATGGTACAACCTACAAGCGTTAAAGGCAGTCATTCCTAAAGATTGTCACTTTTTTTCAAACAATCTTGCATCTAATTAATTAGTACTTAAAGCAGTCAAGGTTATTCTCAATTACTTTACTCAATTAAAGTAATTGAGAATATATTTGTATTTCATTATTTTATACCAAATATAAGACCTTCTGTTTGTTCCCGCAATTATAATCTTTATTGCAACAACTCCCATGTGAAACTGTGATCAAAAGCAATATCACATCTGTATGCTTTATTATTCCAACTATAAAACTCACCAATATGCTAAATACTTATTTTCCTATCTCTATATTAATCATATTTAGATAAAATTTGACATTTGTATGATACAAGGTATTGTCATATCACCGGCGATATTGGTTTCGCGTACTTGATCAAAAACATTAGTCTAAAATTCGAAACTTGTCAATCAGATTGTAACTAAGTGAAAGAGAAGTACAGAATATATCCTCGGAAAGACATATCCAGAGAAATACTGTTGCTTTAGGTACGGACTCCCGGAATACCCGCTTTTTCAAATGAATGTGAAAGTGGGCATTCGCAGATGAATTTCATTGAAAACCCCAACAAGATCTTCCTTGGAGACAACAAGAAGACAATTTTAGCACTTTTTTTGTCGAACCACCTCTGAGATTTTTCGATCTTCCAAAGTACGTTGATCTGCGGTTACTTAGAGGATATTTGGCCATTGATACCAATTTGTCGGACGAGAATTGGACAAAATACAATAAGTTAAATTTGTGTTAAAAACTGAATATTGCGTTGGCGACCGCTAAATGACAAGTATGATTCGTTCGGATGATTGTCATTGAAAAACGTAGTCATTAACTCGAGCATACATATGTACTAACATATGTAAGTCGAGCATTCGTAAAGTAAAACTAAACTTTAACCTGGAATGATTTTAGAATAAAATTGTATTGCGTACAGCGGCGGCTGCTGATGACCTTTTGGGTGGGCAGTAGCGAAGGTATTAGTGCTTTGTGCGACTTCGTATACCTTCTGTGCGGTAGAGAGCCAGCACGACGCCGCACGAAGCACTAGGTACTATCTGCGCTACTGTCCATCCAAAACATCCGCGGCCGAGTGGGTATGAAGTATACATTAAACCTGCTGATTTCTTTTATTTTAATTTTTATTAAATCGATTGCAACAGAAAAACTAAATCGGTTATTTTCGATTCCTCAATAGGGAGATCTCGCTACTTTATCCGAGCATCCATAATGCTTTCAAAAGTCTTGACAGAATCAAAACGGAAGAAAAATTTTCTATGAGCAATTGTTTATTATAAAAAATATTTTATTCCATTATTACATCTAAAGATTCGTCTTCGTATACGAGACTTTCTACTTTCTTAAAGTTCACATTGTTTTAATGTAGTGGCGTTCATGGTTGCAGTTATTATGAATTTACATCAGTACCTGTTCCAGTGTACCGTGCGCAGTTTTATAATTCTCATTGTCATCGCATCTACCTACTATGTATGGTCGTGCACAAGAGAGGCGCTTCTAGTTTACATTCAAAACGTTTGTAAACATTAAGCGCGAGAGCCTGACCAGCCGCAATGCGCCCCTATTTGAGTCACGATCATATAAAAATGTAATAAAACATCTATGACATTGTTTACATGATATCTACAAAACGCAAACAGAACACGAAAAGCATGTTTGCATTGCCCCGGACGATAACTCCTAAACTACTACGGGACACGTTGCCTGTGTATCGCGTGTGTCCCAACAACGAGGTTCGAGAGTTTTGTACGTGTGTGGTTCGTGTCATTCTGTACTGCGGAATTTTACAAATATTTACAATTCCCTAGTCGGTGGTAGTATGATGATGGTGGCCAAAAATATGTATTTCAACACTACTTGCAGTTTTTTTTATATTCTTTTAACGACATACCATATTTTAGACATATTTTCTCTTGTTTATGTAATACTTCTTTTTTTTAAATATTTTTGCTTAAAACATAAACACCGCGCAGATTCTAATTTCTGAATTTGCGTTCATAAATGTATCAATCGAGCGAAATTAGGAATCTACAACTTTTAATTTAATTTCCACGGGAAGACGAATTTTTCCAAATCAGTAAATTGAATTTTCCGATGAAGAACTTCCTTGATTTTCTTATGTTCATAACATTCGTTTTGACCAACCTTGATAAGGTGAATTTTCCTCCTTTTTTTCAGGAGATTAATTAGGAGCTGTTTTATATTGGTGACAATATATGGTGTGTTTGACGTATTTGCTTTGAGCGTTTTGCACCTGTAAAAATCTTGAGAAATATCCTTCCTCCTCTGAGACAATTGCCATTTATCATATATCACATAAAATTGCGTGAATTTGCTGGTGATATAGGAAATAATGACATGAATTGCCATTGGAAACTTCACTTTTGCGAAAGTATGCTTATTTTGGTTATCACATCTCTTCGATGGGCTATTGAACAGTGAGATGTACTTACAGTTTCTTCCTGACGACCCTTGCTGAGTTATTTCCAAATGAAGAAAACCCAGATGTTCCTAATGCGTCTCTTTGGTATCAGCAAGGCGATGCAATATCTCATTATGTTTGACCAATCTGGCAATATCTGGATGAAATATTTCCTAGACGTCACTGTCGAATGGCCGCCTCGACACCCGATCTAACCCCATTAGATTTCTTTTCTCTGGTAGTACCTAAAGTCACGAGTATCGACCTAGGACTCGACCTAGAGGAATTACAAGAGCGCATAACTTTGAAATGTCGAAAAATTAATCAGGCCATTGAGACAATGTACTACAAGAATTTTATGACCCCAAAAAGTGTAGTGAATTTTAAATATTCGGTTAGGGAGTTGATTTCTTTCTTGTACATCAATTGTCATTTTGGAACTTTAAGGTCCCACAGCGTACAAACAGCTTGCCTTAGGCTTCTATTGAGGGGTATGATTGAATTCAGAAAAAAAAGGGCTTTATATTTGATGCCAAACTATGAGAGTACTATTTAAACAAATTGATGATCACGTCATTACTTCGACAGCGATTGGGAAAGGAATTCATTTATGCGAAAAAGGTACCAAACAATATTATAACGATAGTCGCAGGATTTTGCGCAAATATAGGAAATATTTTTAAATTGTATTCCATAATTTTTACCCTCACTGTATATATAATATAGTTGAATTTTAAAATTAGTCAAAACACTATTTAAAGGAAGTTCTACTGTTGTAGTACACGCAAGAAAACAGGGCGCTTGTGATAAATAAATATAAAATAAATTTAGCCAAATTTATTCAGAAGAAGAAATCCAATGCTCACAATTTTTCATAAGAATGCGGTAGAATCCTTAATTGTTTGATCAACACCGGCAGAGAAAGGAAATCTTCAGGTCACCCGAGTATTGCTACCTCTGATTTTGTGCAAAATGTAAAGCAAACTATGCAAGAAAATCCTCCATCATTGACCAACAGCATATCACATTTCTTTTCAATGAAGCATGGTTCCAACTCTCTGAGTTCTTTAATTCACAAAATTATAGGACCTGGTCAAGGCATACCATTTATAATGTAATTATAGCTCCATTACATCCAATTAAAATTGGAGTATGAGTGAGGATGTCACGTAGAAAAATTATTTGCCTAGTATTATTTCCAACAAAAGACAGAGACACTATTAATCCCAGGAAATTTATCCAGATCGTTTAATTAGCACATGTTTGTGGCTGAATAAGTCGTCTGATTCAACGTCACTATATTTCTTCCAATTTCCATATTAAAAAAAAAACCTAAAGAGTGAAGAGAATTTGCTATAAATCATACTATTTTGTTAATTGTTACACAAAACGTCGAAATTTGATAATAACATACAGTCAAAATGTTGACAAGGAAACATTTTAACTACAAGATGAATATTTAGTAAAAGTATTGAACATTATCAAATTTCTAAGAGTTTCCGTATTTGTCCCAAAAAAAATAACCAGGCCCAAGCACACAACAAAGATCCGTGATGCCGAGTGCGACTATAACCGAAACATGCTTGGGTTACTTATGATTACTGGATTTTTCCGGAATTCTAGGGATGATTAAAAGAAAATTCGCCTATGTTGCCTTATGTTGGGTAGTATAAATGTGATTTTAGCAACTCTACAATGTTAGGTAATTAAATAATTTGTGACTAGTTGGATCCCTTTTTACCTGATGCCAATTAATAGAAGATGGAAATGAAGAAATAGAAATACACTTGCATCCCGAGATGTCCAATTGTAGATATGATTAGTGGGCGGTATTTGAGCAATATAGACTTACAACCGCTAGATTATATGATACTTATTAGGTAATTTGTTTTGTATAATAAGAAAAATGACTTCCATAAATATGATGTAACTTATTTTTCTTTGACATCTTTTTAACTAGATTATTGTTTTCGTATTTTAAACTAAAATATGTCCTTTTAAATAAACGCAACACACAAATATGTATAATAATATATTAAGCTTGCTTTATAAGATAAGTAAAAATGAAGTGTCAACAGTAAATATAGAAAACGTAAACACAAAATTATTATTACGTCTATTTATTGTATTTTAAACTATTTTTATGCCTCCCACGTTAGTATGTAAGATCTTAAACAGCAGCTGATATTTTCTTTCAATGTAGTACATACTTATGTGCGTCATAGTGAAAACACATTAAAATACATGAGATATACACTTACCTGACACTGTTTATGTGCTTTTTCATCCTATTCCCTACAAGTAAACCCCACGCTTTTCCGATTCATAAAAATAGATATTAAAACGCGTGGCAAATTTATAAATACCTGAAGGAAATTGTACTTTCCCACTATATTTTATTACTGTAACTAAAGATGTTTTTCTTTCCGAATTTTGGTAGTTATTTACATTACATTTAAGAATTTTTTTGTTTACATTACATTGAAATAAATTTGATATTGTTCATCCATTCATATACATACATATGTATATAGAGTTATTTCACTTATGTCCTCTTCTTCATTTCCTGTTTCCATAGTTTATAAAAGATTTGATCGACCTTAATCCACTTTTATGTATGAAATAAAAAATTGTAGGGCCTCATACAAACACCAATTAGGTTTTGTAACATCATCTGGCCCAGATCCACTGGATGGAATCTCTTTCTGTTCTTTGTAAATTATGTTAAATTGTGTATGTATGTTTTTTTAAATATTTTTAGTAATATCATCCACAGAATATATTATATTTGTATATAACTCCAGGTTGCTTTTCATGGCAGATAAGCACCTTTGCCTGGCGATTTAAAGTTGTACAATGTGGGCTGTAGTTCATACAGCTGAATTAATTTTTGTGTGTAATCAGCTGGCCACTTCCTTGACATTTTTGGTCACTATCATCGCTATCGGATTGGTCGAGGTGGTCCTATGCCATGGCCTCCTCGGTCACCCAACCTTAAACCCCTTGATTTCTACTTATAGGACGTCATGGAGACCATGGTATACACCAACGACATAATGGATTTAGATGATTTTCGTAACAGAGTTGAGGTAGCTGCGGCGACAAGTCGAGGGCAAGACCAAGACCTAGTAAATTATGCCAATTCATGTGGGTTACGTCGAGCTAGACGTTGGGTTCAACAACACGGCGATAACTTTGAACAACTAGTGTGAAGTGGATTCCATGGAAAACAAATCGTTTAAATTAATATGCTTAACCATCACTTAAAAATAAAAACAAATTTTTTTTAACATTAATATCTCTCTTATTATGCAACTTTGTTAAGATATTTTTACGTTAATGCCCTTATTTTAGGATGTTTAATCACTCCTTGAAAATAAAATCACAAGACCGTAAACACCCTGCATATATAAAGAAATATAAACAAATATGAGTTACTGTACAATATTTATTTGAAAGAAAACGTTTTAACAAAACGTGGACCAAGAAACGATACGACTGGATACGACTTTAAACACAAAGAGGTTATGTTTCTTTTCTACAACTTTCAACTTTTTAATTTGGTTTGGCATTATATTTCGCACATGCGCATTACATTTATAGTAGGATGTTGAATAGAAAGAGTTTAAAGATAGCGTCAAATATATGATGGATAAAGAACGAAAACAGGACAAATCTAGGCTTAAGTAATAATTGAGATTTTCAGTTTTCAATTAAGCGTTAAACTCATGACTAAGATTTGTGTATCGTCCATCGCAGCATGAATACTAAAAGAAATAAATAATCTAAAGTGCATTCATTATTTTAGTGAATATCATTAATCTTTTTTGTATACAAATTTCCTAAACGGAGTAGAAGAGAAACATTTTAAATAAGTGAATGGCTAAATATTCGAAAAAAGACGGCTTTGAATTAAATCGCTCGAGTTGAAATAAGGTCCACCCAAAAAGAATATCCCGTTCCACTATACAATGGCGCTTCGTAAGTGCGATCATGTTTTGGATAATTTATGATTTCATTGTATTCAAGAGATTAAAAAGTACGATACGAAAGCGGTGGCCACTCACGGCACACTGAATTAAAAATCCAACTACGAAAATGTTAATATCAGGACCGAGGCGCGTTCGACAAAAACACATGCACACTTTTGTGCATACCAACTTTAAGCTTGTTGTATCGGCACAGCATATTTGGGTGTTTTTGAAATTGCCCTTGGCTTGGCTATTGAAAATATTATTGTTTCCGTGCCATATTGTAAACAAACTGTTACAACCGAAAGTTATAGAATTAACATATTTTTTTTAATTTATCACTGATATAATGTAAAAAAAAAACATTATATAGTAACTACTTACTTGTATAGGTTAGGTTGTCAATCCATGTATTTTCGGAACCGACGCTTCATTGATTCATTAATAAAATTTGTAACAGTTAAAACTGAAACATTGGGCATTATAACAGTTATTTATACTTTATTTGGCACGTGTGCCCCGAAAATTTGCTTACTTCTGATTTTTTAAAATGAAATATATCTACAAAAGAAAAAATACTCAGTTCCGTACATACTTAGAGATGTTATTTGTATCATACATAACGTGCTTTAAAAATTATATTTGTTACTTCATATATTTCCAGTTTAAATACCTCTGTATACAAGGGACAATAAAATAATCAAAAAAACAAGCCCTCCTTTTCCGACGCTCAGCCAATAAAGGCTCGTCCATATTTGATCGCCCTAATGGAAAAAATGAAGCCAAAAATAGGTAGTAAAAAAGGAAACAGACATCTTTACTAAGCATAGTTGGTATTTGATGGTTTAATTTCTAAAAACGGTTCGTTGTTTGTTTGAATTAAAGAAAAAAGGTTTAGATTTAATTGAGTTATTGGTATGTACATGAATTAGAAATCTCAAATATAGTTTTTGCTTTTAATAAGTCATATCGATATATTGTCTATAGTGATTAGTATTATCCCAAGGTTTTTTAATGTATTTTATAAAAAGGACTTGAAAGATAATTACTAAAACTAACATACGTGCAATAATTTTGTTGAAAATATGCATAAAGATGGACCAAATATGTCCAAAAAATAAAAAAAAAATATTAAGCATTTCAAGTCGTTCACATTCTTAATTACATAGGTACGTAATATTAAGTACCTACACAATAAAAATTTGAACATTCAGCACTTACTTTGAGAAAGTTCGTTAACTATTTAAAAATATTATTTCAAAAAAAAAATTTAGATATTTCTCCAAATTCTCTATCTTAAATGATTGTTGTCTATCTCCGACCAAGTGTTTGAACGTCGAAAATGATCAACATTAACATATGTAATGGAGGCATTTTCTCGAATTAATAAGGTGAGTTCGAGTATTTGTGACAGAGTGAGAGTGGATTTTCTTGGAGTGGGAGTGGAGTGAGATAAGGAGTAG
>JARFOC010010066.1:0-10859 GCA_031763485.1 Osmoderma eremita | reverse complement strand
TGGAAGATTTATAAGCGATCGGTTATAAATCTTCCAACACACTTCTGTACGTCTGCTGTGGCAGAACATATGGCAAAAACGGGACATAATATAAATATAGATAATTTAGAGCTAATAAAATCTATAACATCGACTCGCGAGCTAGATGCTCATGAATCCATTTACATTAAAAAGAATAAACACCTACTCAATCGAGAGGAAGCGCCCTTGTCGTTTTCAATTCTGCATTCGGAGGTTGAGACGATCCATAGTGCAAAATTAATTAAGCCGTTCATAATTATATTAAACCAGCTGTTGCTACTGATGTTAAATGTTAGGAATTTGTTAAATTTGTTAAATTGATATAAATGGGAAACATATTCATCTTTTTAAGAAAAAAAGGACTCTTTGTTGGACTAATTTGTGGTTTTGATAAAATGAAATTAGGGTTAACAGATGTAGTCTGCAATGTTTTGTTTAGAAGAAAATAGCCCCTTTTGAAATTGTCAATATTGGAAAAATTCTGTTATTTACTTAATGTGTCCAGCGTTGAATATAATAGACAAGGAGGGAACTGCAATAACACATGAAGATGAAATACTGGACGGATGGAGAGAGAAGAAATGACAAATGATACGAGACATAAATGGTATATTGGAAGATCAAGATGAAGAAACAGGAGATTAACAAGAAGTGGAATAGATACTTGAAGAGGAAGTGTTTGAAACCATAAAAAACTAAATGCAGGAAAAGCAGTAGAAAAATATAACAACCCCTGAAATGTTAAAGTATATGGGGAGGAAGAAGGAACACGAGAGCACGGCTCTCTTAATTTTCCTGTTTCTTAAAGACATGACGAAGAACATGGAAAGTCCGAAGGAATTTATTGTAGGAATTGTAATGCGGATACATAAGAACACAGATAAAAGAAATTGTAAAATTATCGAGCGTCTCAGGAAAGACTATGGACCGACAATTGAAAAATAAAAATAGTTCCCAAAATAGAAATAACAATAGAAAACACTAAATGTGTATTTAGAGGTGGGAGAAGCACACAACTGATATTTATTTATACATTATTTATTTACTATAGGACAAGCTAGCGACGTACTTATAAAGAAGAATAGAAACATTCACATTTGCTTTATAGGCTTAAAAAACGCGTTCGAGTAAATAAATAATAAAATAATAAATATACATTTATTATATAATGAAAAGTACATAAAAGACATCATAATACAGATAAAAATCATAGATACATATGTACATAAATATATGTAAATTAATACACAAAGTGCGGTAAAAGGTCATTGGCTGTATCAAATATTTCACTGTCTAAATACAGTTGTAGTTCTCTTTTAAGTTTGGCAAAAGGCAGTAGTTTCAATGGGTGTGATAATTGATTAAATATTTTAAGGCGTTACCATATTGGTTCGTTTTGAACCTTTGACAAATGAGTTTTGGATGGCAGCAAACTACACTTTCCGGTTATGTCCTGTTCATGATCGAGTTCATATGAAGAAAGAGCAAAGCAATGTATGTAGTTTTTCGTTTATTTTGGATTTTCTGTGAAAAATGCATACTTTGCAAAATTATCACGTGTTTGGTGCAGAGGACTTTGCACGATTTAGATTAACTTTATTACCTTTCTAAAAACTCTAATACACTTTTGACACAAAAATAGTAAAGTTACATCATTTTCTAACAGGCAAGCCAAATATTTTCTCATTTCTCCTGTAGGATTATTATTTCAAATATGGCAGACCACTAAAATAATTCAATTTGATATTTTACAGGGTATTAAGTTATTGCATTATTTTATCGTTAATTTGTGTTCTAAGCGGATATTTTGCGTAATTATTCAGCATATCTAGGATAAGTTAGTTTCATTTCTGTCTATTTATTACCTTCTTATTAGGGAGGATATTGGAAATGCTGAAATGATATTAAAAAAAACATAATTGATCAATAACAATTTTATGTTAGCTATATTTGCGGAGTAAATTTCTTACAAATATATCATAATTTGATCTTGCTATTTGTGTTCTCCGCTTTGCCTTTGGTATTCTATATAAACTTTGTCATCAACTTTTCATCTTTTGTTTAACGTAAAGCATACGAGATATAAACAAAGTTAGATCCTTTTGATCTAGGCTAGTAAACAAATGGCGAAAGGCTAGCGAAATATTTATGGTAAATTAATGGTCCATATTAATTACACTCTTTCCATGTGCTCTAAACATTTTGACGGGATAAATTGTTGTTGGAATATTGATACATGGCAAGTAATTCGTCAATGGAAGAATTTTGTTTAAGTTCTTCAAATAGACGATAAATTGATTGACATTTTGGTAATTTATTACGTTGATGACAGGCAACAAATACATAGGTAAAATTACTATGGATGAGAGATCAGGTAATCTGAGCAACTAGAAAGTTTCTTAAGCATGATTGTTAAGAGTGGCTACATCTTCTGAAAGGATTAAAATATACAATGCACATACGAATTACAAGAAGATTTATACACACGCAGTAAACTTTGTTCTGGTTTGGTATTCTGCTTATACGACGAGCTGTTAGGACGAAAGTTGGAAGTGATAAGAATCTAAAGTTTCGAATTACGGCTATAACTACGTCCGCAAAGCTCATAACGCTGAAGTTTGAAGGAAGGAAGTAGGGAAACGCGAGAAATCTCTAAGATAGTGTTGATATTTTAGTTCTTTTATGTAACCCCCATAAAGTTTTACTTCAAAAATGCGCAGTGATAAAAACACAGGGAATAAATGCATTTTCTTAGAAATTAAAAAGGAAGCTCATGCTTAGAACTCCACAAAAACCGTTAATTAAGACTTGGTAATTACCACAATTAAAGACTCTGCAAAGCTTTGTCGAGTCGTATTTCTGAGATTTATAAAATACTGCAGGCAGCAATTACTCAGAACAATCTCTAACTAATTGGATTTGAGGTATTTAGCGATTGTAATTATTTATAAAGTATTTATGATTGTTTGAAGAAAGTTGATGCTGCTAATGCTTTTAGCTGAATTAAATTAAGATAGTTAGGGGTTTAGAGTCACTTATAGAGGCAATTTCTATTTCTAAAAGTCAACATTTTACCTCCCTTTTTTTTAATTGTAAAATTGAGAAATAATATAATATATCGGTTGTCCCAAATATAGTAAGTTACCATTGGTACCTTTTTTATGACTCAGATTTGTTTAAATTACCAAACTTGTGCAGTTTTTAGTGCTGATTAAGTTTCCCTTGCGAAATTTTTGAAATTTGGACCTGTTTAGAAATTATCTCAAAAAAAATTAAAATAGAAATTACAGAAAATATAGAAAAATATTGCATAAGAAGGTTAGTTGGTTTAGTTAGGAGCACGTACAACGATGTCAAAATAAAATTTAATGTAGCGCTTTCGAAGATATTGCCAGCAACTTTCTCTTTTTAAATGGACGCCATATTGCACTTTGACACAGTTAAGCAACTTTTCTCTTTTCAAAAATGTATCACAACCCATCAGTGCCGTAGTGGTCTAGTGGGTTGGTTGCTAGATTACTAACTTGAAGGGCCCGTGTTCGATTCCCGGCCGGCGCCAATAACATCGATGGCGTTTTTACGGCCACGGCTCGACTCAGGCTGTAAAAATGAGTATCTGGAAGTCAAATTCTGGGGTAATAATAGGCGGTCGGCTCGTAGCGCTTGCCACGTTACAGTCCTAGTGTACCGAAAAGGCTAATAACCATGGCAGACCACACACTGCCTTCCCCTAAGAGCTAGGAGGTTTGTTAAAAGGGGACTATTATTATTATCACAACCTATATGCGACTAAAAATTTAATAAAAAAAAATCTATTTTAATTTTCAATTCCATGTTTTGTGTGAGATGATCTATGGATCTATGGATAATTTGCAAAGAGGCATGGAAAAGTTGTAAAATACCTAAAGACTGAAAATGCGATTTTATATTGCCCATATATAAAAAAGGGGATCATACCAATGATGAAAACTATCGTAAACCCATGATGCAGCTAAAACGCCATACTATGCTAATTTTCATAGCAGGCTGCTGTACGGGATCCTGCTTTGGCGAACATCGCCGCAAACAGAGAGAATTTTTGTTCTTCAGAAAAAAGCTGTTCGAGCCCTCTGTCAACTCAAAGTAAAACAAAGCTGCAGACCGTATTTTCAGCAAGAAAAGATACCCACGCTACCATCACTTTATATACTTGCTGCCCTTCAGTTTGTGATGGGCAACCCACGGAAGTTCCATGCCAACGGTGCCTGCCATGACTACGAAACCCGAAATAGGAATAATATGAGAATCCCGTATCATAGGGTCCAGGTGTCTCAGCGTTATGTCGACTATTGGGGTCCAAAAAGTTATAATAAATTTAGTCATCTTCATACATCTGATACAAATAAGATGTTAATTAAGGCAAAAAAATGTTTACTCAATCATACGTACTATTCTCTTGAAGAATTTTTAAATTCGAATATATGTCATTATATATAATTTTAATCTGTTGTTTGTGGCAACTGTTTCATAATTTTGTATTTGTTATATATATCTTTCTTTGACGTTTGTTGTAATGTTCTTATTACAATGAATAAACCTATATTATTATTATATTTTAATGACATCTGGGTTGTTAAAAGCTTTACAAGATCGAATAATAAATCCCAGTGTCCTAGAAACAGAATTACAAATGTTTTGCGTGTGAAAATTGAACGTTAGATGAGTATCAAAAGTAACGCCTAGATCTTTAATGATATCGGTTCGGTCCAGGGACGGCTATTCAATGCGTAGATAGATTGAAAGGGTCTGGTTTTGCGAGTAAAGGACATAACAAAACACTTATTAACATTTAACGATAAATTATTTTCATTAGACCAGCACGCAATAACTTGAAGACTTCTTTGCAACAGTGAAACATCATGATCGTTGTCAATTCTGATGAATACGTTAAGGTCATCGGCATAACCCAAGGTGTGCCCTTCCATGCTGTGGCATGGAAGAGAGGTTAGTAAATCATTTATAAACAATAGGAATAATAATGGTCATGCATTTGATCCTTGGGGAACACCACAATTGGGCAAAAACTCATTGAACTTTAAACCATTACAAAAGACTGAAATACACCGTTAGAATATGTCGGCCGCGTTCAAGGTCAACGAAACGATACCCTCGGAAAACAATAGATATGTCATTCGTAACCATTCTGAAATTCTGTGGTTAAGCCGTTCCTGAAATCATAGCATACGCAATCCTTATAGCGGGACTGATGTCCATGTACTGTCCGAGGTAGGTGAACTGCATTGCTTTATTGTTTTATATTTATTGGCAATTTATTAAAAATCAAATTAAATACCTCAGAATAAGTCAAAATAATTGTGTATTGCGGTGTACGAAGGTTGCGCTTATCACAAGTTCTGTATTGACAGAAGTTGGCATTAGGGGAATAGAATCGTTGATGTTAAAGGTATCATAGTCAGCTTTCAAAATATAGAGGCACGGTAATAATAATATGTTGTCTGCTAATCTAATATAATCTAGTAGCATTGTATGAAGACGTTAGAACGAATAAGAAAATATCGTGAACATTATGTTTGATTTTAAGATAAGTATTAAACACTACGCTTGGCGACGTGGATAAAACTAATAAAGTTGAGTAGGTATAGAGTGCCAATGAATTCGATCCCAAAGTAGATAACTGGATGGCCATCAAAAAATGCTAAAACAGTTTTTTTTATTGCAAACGTAGTTATTGAAGATAAAATAAAACGCGCCATACTATTGAATAGCCTTTCCCAATACGCATATAAATTTATGTAACCTATAGCACCCGAAGACGCATTTTACAACATTATTATAAATCTTAGCCGAACACTACGCACACGTTTAT
The DNA here is from genome assembly GCA_031763485.1 of Osmoderma eremita. Lineage (NCBI taxonomy): Eukaryota > Metazoa > Arthropoda > Insecta > Coleoptera > Scarabaeidae > Osmoderma > Osmoderma eremita. The sequence continues at coordinate 4,972 of JARFOC010010066.1, read as the reverse complement.
CTCGCGAAAGGTGTTGGATTCAAACTATCGCTTTAACTTGCCGAAATGCGATGGATATGGACAAACGGCAGTCCCAGTATGCTATGGAGTTCCCAGTGATTATTCTCCGCCTATAAAACATGGAAACATGAACATACATCGCTTAGACAATAAACGAGATTTCCAAGTACCACGTAGCGGAGGGAAGCGGAACACTAAAGCGCCATCTAAGTCGTCGGGCAGAGATTTAGAATATATATAAATGCTATTGTAAAATAAAAATGTGACCATTTAAAATATGAGAAAAGTGTTAAGTGTTAAGCGTTAATATTAGCCATTTTATATGAAAACAGTATATACCAATATCTTAATATTGCCAGAGAAAATTTACCATTTCCACTGCTACCTTATTTTGGTTGCGTAAATACGGTAGCTAGAGGTGTTAGTGCTTACAGAACATATGTTTAATATTTCTCACCGAAATAAACATTCCTATAATATTTATCTGGCGATGAAGGTTTTGTTTTCGCTACGTACGGTGTTGCAAATTAAACAGCCTAATACATGGTCGAATGTTTTGCCGTAGATAAATTAATGTTAGCGCTATTTATTATATGCATACACATATGATTCATATTTAGACGTTCCAGTAATTTTATACTCCTTCGCAGTTTTATCGAAGTGATTATTATTACTAATTAAAGCACTTTATTTTAAAAGGGTTTCATATTTATATTGAATACTGATGCTTCTACACAGAATACAATTTTAAGACCACAAACTACTATAGATCGTTTCAACCTCTGTATGCAGTATGGGATATAATAGCAACTCTTATCTCTTACTATCCTTAGTTGCTATCATTAGCCCTATCTTCACTTCCGATTGCTATGTTGCAACTTATTTACATACGTCGGCATCGGCAATGTACCTATCTATCTGTCTATTAGCGTCAATCTGCTGCCAATCGTCATCGTCGTAGTTTTAAAATATGTTAAATTCCATGTAAATTTGTTTATATGCAAATCGTTCTTTTCAGAACGCTTCCATCTTTTTCGAGCGTCCACAGGGTAATATGGATATTTTTCTTGATTTTTAGAAATTTTATAACCTATACATTTAACTACAGTTTTCACTGCATTAATGGAGCCTGTAGGGAGAAAACGGCGTAACGGAGAAAAATTTAGCCTGAAGGAGAAGTGTATGATTGCAAATGTTTTAAATTATTTTAATAAAACTACGAATGTGAGTGCTGCCGTTCAAGAAGCAAGTAAAGCTTTGGGTTGTTCAGAGAGCACAATATATAATACAAAACAGGAGCAACAAATTGGTCCATTATCAAGTCCAAAAAACCCCAAGAAAAGGAAAGGCGATGAGCGATTACAAACACATGATGAGAACACGCAAGCACCTATTCGACGAAAATTGCATAGTTTCCTTTATCCAGAATATGCCACCTACATTAATGCAATTCTGGCTGCTGTCAATGCTGATGATGATCTCCCTAACTTCAGTCGAGCAACATTACATAGATTGTTACACGACTTGGATTTCGAATTTAAAAAAGTAAGACTTAAAAATATACGCATCGAACGAGACGACATTATTCAGTGGAGGCACAGATACTTACGAGAGATCAACAAATTTAGAGAAGAAGGTACAATTTAGTTCTTGTTATATGACATTTCTGTAACTTTAATTACTTCAGGTCGAACTATAATATATACTGATGAATCATGGGTGAATACAGGGCATTCAGTAAATAAGACTTGGACAGGCGCTACAATTCAAAACAGGCGACAAGCTTTTATAAAAGGATTAAGTACTGGTTTTAAATCCCCAACCGGGCTTGGACCTCGTTTTGCATTAGTTCATGCTGGTGATGATAACGGACTTGTTCCTGATGCTGAATATACATTTCTCTGCAAGAGAAACACTGCTGATGTTCATCATGAGATGGATTCAGACACATACGAGGATTGGTTTATTAAGAAATTGCTTCCAAATATACCGCAGAAGTAAGTGATTGCTCTTGGTAATGCTTCCTATCACTGCAGAAAATTAGAAAAAATTCCAACGGTAGCATGGTGAAAAAACAATATCATTGAGTGGCTCCGTGACAAACAAATACCAACCACTGACGATATGCTAAAAATGGACTTGCTGATTGCGTGTCACAAATTGAACCGCAGTATGATAAAAGCAGGATTGACGAACTTGCAAAAGAAAAGGTAATGAGGTCTTCGATTACTACCTTACCACATCGTGTTAAATCCCATTGAAATGGTATAGGCACAAGTTAGAAACTGTATAAAAATGAGGTAAAAGATATGGAGGAATTAATTCGAAGAGCATATGGCACTGTAACAGTTGATAATTGGCAAAATTACATCATGCATGTAAAAAATATTGAAAATGAAGTGCGGATAATGGATAATTTGCAAGATGACTTTGAAGAATTTATTATGCATGTAAAAGATTCGCCATCACCTGAAGATCAAACTGCTTAATCGACTGACTAAAATTTGAAACAAGACACATGGAGTGTAATTGCTATTCCTTTCTCAAATATTATTGTATTATATGAGGATTTGTATGATTCTAGCTATTTTTGTTACAAAATTGGAAACTATTATTTGTTAAAGGATTAAACATTTTACATTAAATTTAATAAATTTATAATACCCCAATTCCTAAATAAATGTTCGAAATGTAAATTACGTTAATGTTGAGTAATAATAAATAAAATTGTGGGATTTTTCAGTGATTTTTAAATAAAAAAATATTTTTCTTTAAATATTTTCATTATTTTTCTCAAAATATGCATTTTAACTGTCAGAAACGCAAATAATGGAACCGGAAGTAATAATGTACAGCTGATTCGACGATTTGGCAACGGGGTGTCGAATTCTCATAAGCTCTGTACTGCATCCGGAGGTTGAGACGATCCTTTTTTATAGAAGAGATTGCATGGGATGTTTTAAAATTTGGAAGAATTGATCATTGCGGTACGGTGAGGTACCTACATAGCTTCAAATCTTTAGATCAAATGTGAATTTTAATTTCATATTTACTCTTTAAATGGTGCAATTTCTAAAGTGCAAATATATTTCTGTATGCATATACATATTTATAATACGAAATTTTTGAATAAGGATGTAGATTACAACGTAGATACCTTAGTTCGGGTTTTTTTTGTATTATGGGTTAATTACACTAATAGATGTCAAGATCAAATTGCTAAATAATTAAAAACTGCCTTATATTAACTTAAAACAGATATATTCCTATAGCCAGGAATAGCAAGAATTTACGTGAAATTTTGATCTTATCTCAATTCTCATATGCCACGTCTATGTATAATCCTGCATCAGACATTTTCGCAAAAAGACCCATATTAAAAGAACAAAACTTCTGTTATATTTACGCTGTCAAAAGTTCTAAGCATATCTATAAAAATAAAAACGTAAATGTTCGTTTGTTAAAAATCTAGGATCTCCGAAAGTTCTTCACCGATTGCTTTGAAATTTGGACACAACGTTGCATTCGAACATGAGCGTGTTTTTATAGAACCAGGGACTACAGAGGGGTCGGAGGAGATTGACAGATAAAATATGCAATTTCTTCCATCTATCTATCCATCAAATACTTTCGCCCCAAGGTCTCCCATACATGATACAATAACTGTAAAGATATGATATTGCGCAGGTGTGCCGCCATGTTGATCGTGTTGCTGACGTAATGTGGTTAGTAAACAAAGGCAAGAAAGCACTCACCTACGCAGAAATTGTCTGTGTTTGTGGACGTATATTTATAAGTTAGGAGTGTATTGTGATTTATTGTTGTTGTTGAAGTTTATCAAGGATTCATGATGCGTTGTGCAGTGTTCGGGTGCAACGTAGACGACCAATCGAAACATCTTGAGAAAGGTGAAGTGATGTCTTTCCGTTTTCCAACTGATTCTGCCAGGCTTTGAGAAGGAGGGCTCCGTTTCAAAACCCGGTAGAATGATTGCAGTCGAAAAGACAAGTTTAATACGGCAAACCCAAGAGTGTGTTTTAACATTTCAAAGTAACTGACTATGAACGAAATTTAAAATGTGAACTTTTGAGGTATACCCCAATAAATCGCCGGCTAATCAACCCTGGAATGGTACCCACAAAGAATTTACCGAACAAACCGTCTTCATCTATTTCTGCAGCATGTTCTTCAACGCCTGAAGGACTTCATCGTGTGGAAAAGTGAAGTCTATTAAAGATGTGCACCAAAAAATTTACATCAACAACAGATTCAAAAAGAGTAAGCAAAGAAATTGTTTTGAAATTTATGATACTTAATCCACTGTAATTGAAGTTAGTAATTTGTTAGAAACGGTGGTGGTGGTGTTGGTGGGGTTATGCACGCCACCGAAAAAGACGATGTAAATAGCTTTGGTGAAGTTTAAAATCATTCAACGAATTTTTGGTATTGTTTAATCTTAATTTTCCTATGTTAGGTGTTTTGACTGGGCTTTTATTTATCTCCGAAAATATCCATTAAAATAATAGTAATTAAACTTCTTCTGTATGTACACTCGTGGTCACATAAAAGTTTCCGACCTAAAATCGAGAACTCCCATATTTTCAACGTTAGCAGTGTAGAAGGGTACCAGATGTTCGACTGCTATATACATAAACAAGTAATTATTTGAGGTCGAAAATACGGAAATATTTACTACCACGTTAAAAATTGTAATTTCCAACTCAAGCCCTCTAACCGAGAATTCTAAATAATATCTTATGCCGGCGCCGCTTGGATAGAACGACTAGATTTACAGTAAGAGTTTCAAATACTGTAGATTGACCAATAAATAATGGAATTAAATTATATCAATTAAACAGAAAAGAAAATGCACTAAAGAAGAGCAAATAGATAACATTATTTAAACATAATAAACGAATACATACATACGAAAGAAAACAAATGATAAATAATATATACAAATAAAATAATA
>JARFOC010010055.1:0-10859 GCA_031763485.1 Osmoderma eremita | reverse complement strand
AATTGGGTCACCTCTGATGTTGATGTTGTGAAAAAGTTAAAATAAAAGAATTTAGAACGATACGATTTGAAATACTTGGCTGTTTGACCATGTGTGGGTACGTGGACCACTTAGGGGTTCCTAACTTGAGGAATGGGCTTCGAAGCGGGGACGGTCACACCTAACACGTAGCACATGGCACTTATAAAAAAATACAACACTTCCTTGTCGTGATCGGACCTAGACGAACGGTTTTTCCCCGTCTCGAAGGGACGAAGAGGTGAGTTCCGGAGTCTTCTCTGGACAAATGAAGACGAGATGTTGTCTTGTCGCGGGAGGGACAGAGACGAACATTGGGTGTCCTGGTGCGCACGGACAGAAGCTCAGTTGATGTCCTGATCGGCGGAGAAAAACCGCTGTCGCACTCCGATCAGACGAAGTCACTTGTTGTCGCGAGTGGCCGAAACGGACTTAAGAAACGAACTGTCTAAAGAGTACTCCAGAAGGGAACTGAACTTGCTTTGGGAATTTTCTCTCGAAGAAGACTTGCAAAATTACCTGGACTGGCGAAGGGTTCAACCGATCAGAGGCCGGCAAATATTCATTTAAAAATATTATGTGAAAACAAAGCTTCACTGTGTTGAATCACGGGTTAATTACGTATTCATTCGTCGAGAAAAATTGCAATGTAATACGGATTAAAATGATATCACACAGCACTATATTTAATAAGAGAGAGATTAAATATAATTTAAATTTCGAAAAATTAAAAATGCATATCTTGGGTATGCCCGAACAAAGAGGGTTTTTGTTTGGCTACCTGATTCAGGACGTTTGTTACTAGCGGGCAGTTAAGGTGATGACGTATTCGTACTGTCGGAATTTTCGATAATAAATGTAAATCGGTTTATTGCTTAGTTCAAGGAAAAAAATTATGAATGCGCCGCAGATGTTGACTAAAATCTACCGGAAAACAATTCTCAAACTTATCCTAAATAAATAGTTACGAAACATCATAAAATAATATCTTAGTATTTTATAAAAGCAATTGTTTTCGGTTACACGATGAGTGTAACATCATATAGTGCTACTTTGAGTAGTAGGGGAACTGCAGTTAGAGGTAAAAGTAAATAATATGAGCTTTGTTCCAATACGCAGTTTGCTGGCCGTTCGTGATGACCTGAACCAATCGGACAACAGATTGGAGTCCTTGCGAACTGAAATATGTTTTCTGATTGGTTTACGTGATCACGAGCCGTCAGCAAACTGCTTGTTGGAACAGAGCTATGTTGTAATATAATTTAGCACGCTTTGCGTAAGTATTTCCTATTATCCGCCGGGATAGTGCAATGGTAAGAGCGCTAGGCATCTGTGGAGGATGTCAATGATTCGAATCTCTGTTGCGGCAATCGATTTGTGTAAAGGTTGGTTGCAACAAGGGTATTCGGTTCCGCCCCCGGTGGCCTTCACACACACAAAAACAATACACACTTCCTCAAACCTAACGTAGAGTGATACAATAGGCCTGAAGGCCGCAGTGCTAAGTTTTCGGATTATGGTACAAACTACAAAAGACCGTATTGCCAATAATCGGTGGTAAGAATGATTTCTGTCGCTGAGAGCTAGACGGCCGCTGCACTTTTATTCACAGAATGTGAGGTTGGTAAACTAAAACATCCAATTTTCAAGGGCACTAATTCTTTTAAACGGATACAAATATTTTCTGTCACACTAAAGACTTATGTGGACAATATTTATATAATTGAGTCATTGGCTTATATTTTACTCTCGTTCATTGTACTAAAATACCATTATTTAGCAGCACGTACCAAAAAGGTTTCGTTATTAGTCTGAAATTATATATTTCGGAATTTCTATTATTAGATATCGTCCACCCTAATTTCTACCTATAGCTATAGTAAAATTCACAATTAAAATTAATTACTAATTCCAGCTATAGTGCAGTTCAAGTTTTGAAGGAAGTATTGCTCTTATGGAGATCGTACCTCACGTTGCCAAATCTATTTAGGTAATTGTCCATATGTTGTCGCTCTGTACACTATAGTAAATGTTAAGTTGCCAACTCATAAACGTCAATCTGTGAATTTATCGTGGAAAGATTTGTGTTTATGGGTTATGTTCTTATATGAATGTTGATAGAATACTGTTGATTATTATACCAATTAAATTAAAATAATTATACCTAACCTTAAAGAAAACAAGGAAACATCAAAATACACATATTATCCTTATTATTGCTGTTGATCAAAATTAATATATTTATTTACAGAGAAACATACATGGATTTACACAATATAAATATACAAGTATTTAGACGAGTATGCTTATAACAAATTAAAAATCATTTCTATCCTAAATTTGCCAAATTATGTAGTATCGGAAGACCAGTGTATCCCTGTTGAGCGGTTCTTTCATCGAGTACATATTTATTGTACTTGTTTTTCTTTTGTTGTGATACTATTTCCAGCAAATCACGCTTTAATAATCCTTTCACAACGGAAACTGATTTGTTCGAAGATAAATACCTAATAGAAGCCAAGAAAACTGGGAGAATACAAGTGACACAGAAAGATGAGCCGAAATTGACAACTGACGGAAACAGTGATTAATAGCAACAGCTACCAAATAATATATGGCAACAATCCCCGTTATAGAAAAGCATAGCCTTACACAAATATGTATAAAATAAAAAAGGATAGACATGGTCCATACGAGCAATACTTCCTTTAAAACGTGAGCTGCAGTATATGTAACAAATTTTTATCGCTAGCTGCACCGGATCCTTGCCCCTCAAATAAAAACAGTTGTGGTGTACCGTATGCGAAATGTTCCATATTTATCAGCGAATGCTACAGGAAGTTCGTGTCACCGACATAGTTGATTATAATTTTTTTGTATTCACACATTTTTTACCATATAAAAATGTGTGTGTAATATTTTATGAAATAAGAGGGGACAAGTGATAAGATTACATTTTTTAAAGGGGGCCGTAGTAACATAAAATTTGGCAGGCATTGTTCTAATTTGTTATTGTTAATTTTGGTTGTTCTGTGAACCATAGGTTTGTTCGGACCTACAGTTCAGAACGGTTCTCTGATTGATGAGCTTGCGCAATGATATTTTCACTGTTCGAACCTTGTAGTTCTCGAACTTGCATTTCATTGCAATTTCAAATTCACCGTTCGGACCGTCAGAACTACGAATTCAGAACCGTTCAATCAGTTCTTGCTAGGGAGTAAGTATTTGAAATTCTGAGTAGTTCGAGACATGCGCATCGTAATTCATAATATTATTTGAATATATTCTCAACATTAATTGTCAAATTATAGGTTAAAAGCGTCCATCTTCAATCCTACTGCATGTGGATTAGTTATTATTTATGATCCCTAATAAAGTAAAGGTTCTAAGGTGGTAACTACACAATCTATAATTAAAAATTAATTAATCGAAGTAATAATTCATCAAAGACTTAGTACGGATTATCCTAGGATTATTGCTACAGCATGTTGATTAGCTTGTTATTAGTTTTTATAATTATCTAATGCGCGTTAAATTGACAAACACCATATTGGTGGTTAAGATGGAAAGCTCACTTTAGTTCAACAAGCTGAAGAACAGAATGTTTGTAGTACACTATTGTGCTAGTACGTCTTAAACAGATTCGTATATAAATACAAGAAACTAGGTTGTTTTTTTTACTTTCGGAAAAATTCTATGCTATAATTATAATATACGTCGCTTATTTTTTCATTTTTTTGTGTGTAGAAGAGTTAAAAGGAGAGCCACAATTCAATAAAATTATTTTTAGGTTATGGATACATCCTAAAATAGGTATTTTTGCATAAATGTTGTTTACAATATTTTCTTGATATTTTAAACACATATTTAACTTATATTTTGTAATATGCGATCATGCATTATTTTATGCTGTATATTTTTAATATTTTAGGGCCTAAGAGGGTCCAATAGTAATGCCCATTCTTCTTTCCTGTTTCACCACTAATATTATTTCTGCAAGTACACCATTTAATTTATTTCCTTTTCTTTTATATTTTCTGCATTTTCATTTCTATTTACTTCCATTTTGATTATAAATAAGTATAATTAATAATTACATAAAATATGTAATAAAATACATATATTAACTAGAAACTTTATTAATACAATATTTAAACTCAAAAAACCAGTAAGAAAAACCAGGCATGACAGGGACAGGTTAATTATTTTGGTTGTAAGCAACCAAAAACCGGTAATTTGAAATTTTAAGTGGAGACAATTCTGTTCGGTCCTCAAACATCAGAACTATTTCAGAACTTGAATTTGAACGGTCATGAGCAGTACATCGAGAATTTAAAATTCGAAAACGATTCTCTGGAACTGGAGGTCCGAACAAACCTCATGTTTTCTGATTTCCTTGTTGGAACCAAACAAAAAGGAAATCAGTAAGCGCTCGGCTTATGATGTATTTTCATTTTGCACGTATTTACTTCGTAGCACTTTTCGCAATAGTAAAGCGTCTGTTAGCTATTCATCGCGGCGTGATTAGATAATGACATTTTGCAGAGCTACCTTCTTAAAAAGGTTTTCTGAAGATGGTTAATCTCCACTACTGGAGCTGTTGCTATAAATTACGATTTGAGAAATTCCAGATGTCGTTATCGTTGTTACTAAGCGTTTAGTAACGGCACTATAGAAAATTCCAGGCTCCTCTACTAATTGGTCTGGGTTAAAAGGCATTTCTTATATTTTGTTTTCGTATTCCTTTATCGATTAAACGTCTGTCGTGGAGGCTTTTGATTTGCGTTGACTCGCAGGAGTTGTCTAATTTACATATATATTAAACCGGCGGAAATCATTAATCGAACACTAAGGCATCAATTCGCATAAACAGTGTCTACCGTCTGCTATTCCGCACAAACACATATCCATTTTCCTTTGTGCTGTTATTTAATATATGATTCAGTTTTTGTTGTTTATGGGTTGAAGAAATGCTTTGCCTAGGTTTTTCAAATATTAATGACACATCTATGCATATGATACATTAGATGGTACTCTTCAGGCACTAGAGATTTTAGATAAATAAATCAATTAAATGTTCTATGGTTTTATGTTCATGATATGTTTATATTTGATCTTCCGAACAACGACAACGTAATGGAACGGTACAATTTCAAATATTTTTATTTAAATACCATAGAAATTATAAATGTCGGTGCAGTTTTGGCAAGGTTTTAAGTTGACGTTGTTATACTATCATTTATATATTGTAAAAGGAAGTTGTGGACGGGTAATAAAGTGGAGAGAAAGCCTATAGTAAGAAGACACTAGCTATCAAGCGGGACGTCAGTTTTGACAGTACGTCAAAACTAAATGAAAATAAGTCAGTCAGGTAACATTACTGACTGGGATAATTCTCAGGAGGCGAGATGTCAATTTTGACATTACGAAAAAATAAATGAAAAATAAAAGTCAGTCAAGGGACAATTCTTGACCTGGCTGGGGGTGTTACTGAGTTTAGAGAGTCAAGTGACATTAATTGACTCGACTGGTTGCGTTATTTAGGTAAAAGTCGTTATCGACCCCGTAACCCCGTAATAAGTCATTAATCCAGGGATATCTGTTCGTGAGTCGGACCAATAAAGAGAGCGAAGACCAGGAAGCGATCAAGGCAGGTTGTCTGTTTTAAACCCCAACTCCCTGTCGAAGCTGGTAGCCGCAGCGAATTAGAAAATTGGAATCCGGAGAGTTAAGTCCACAAACTCCTACATTACTCATTATTCCATTACGTATTGTTTTATTAATATTCATATTAACCGTCAAAAGGTGCCCCAAATCTATATTTTATCCATTGTTGTTTAATTTTGTTGTTGTTTTTGCCCTTATTATGTAATAAACTTCTTACTTTTACTAGAACTGCACGACTTGAGAAGTACGAATAGAGTACTCATGTTAGACAAACCATTTTCGAAGTTAAGTTTATTGTAAGAGTACCGTTACAATCTTTCCCTAAAAAAATTGAATTACCAAATTATATCTTTTAAATGTGTACAGTTCACGGAAAACAAGTCATAAGAATTGACCTTAAATATGGATCCAATTTTCTTTTAAAGAGTAATAAGAACTAATTCTTAAAATATAATCTTTTACTTTGCCCTTAAACTTATTAAAATTTTCAACTAATTGACTTTCTCAGTGTAACTAAAGGCATAGATAAACAAGAGAGGAAGATCACGCGAGAAATCAGTTGTATCAACATTTTGTAAAAATCCCGAACGCTTTCAAAAAAAGGAGATTTAAATTTTGTGCTCGTACTCTCAAAAAGAGCAGTGCTAAAGTAACGAAAATAATTCTTCACCTTGCTGAATTAATTAAGGTCAAGAACAACTAGCTAGTCACAGAAGAAGCTGTACAGGACAGATCTACTTTCAGAATTCTAATCGGCACTACTAATCACTAATTTTCAAAGAAAACTTAAAAAATACTCCACAGGTATCATTTTCAGAAGCGTGGAATATAGCCACGTGCAACCGTTCCAAAAACGAGTATACCAATTTGCAGACAAACTTAAAACTAGAACTAAGAGAAACTGGATTTAAGAATGAAAAAAATCAGAACACGAAGATATTTTGGTTAAATAGAACAGAAAATTCAATCCCGTCCTTCATTTGAGCATATCAATACAAGAAAGAATCAAACAGGTTTTACATTGAAGCGAATTTTTCATCATTTACGCAATGCGACAGTTTAATGTATCGTACACATACATACATCAGCTTGTTGCACACTCGTACGCAACACAGCGTTTCCCATAGACACTCAAAAGTTTCGTACCGGTAGATATTGTCACCGTTACCGTGGTTCCGCGACTTTTTTTACGCTGGGGTAGCATATCGCTAGGCCCGAATGAATTAACATGGAATGAAACGTTCGATGGCCACTCTCGCTATCCAATAAATAAGCATCGCCACCAATAACGAAAGCGAATATTTCGCCTCCTGATTGTCGTCGCCAACGTTAGGTACGTATGTATATATGCATGCATGTGCGATGAACATTTGCCAATAATTTACGGGGAACGCCGCGCCATCCGGGAAGTGCATATGACAGGTTGAAATTGGGTCATGCAATAGCTCGGCAATGATTATTGCACTACAATATGGTCCTTCGTTGGAGAGATGCGAACATCGAATAATTTTTACTTTTTATTTTCTAACTTTAGTTGGCTTTGTTGGTCGTAGGCTGAAGAGGGGTGTATTGATGGTACAAAATTGCTTTCTGCAATATATTTGCAGGTTCAGTTTCTTTTTCAAATCTATTTATTTCCTTTTCTTGCAAATGTGCGTTCTCCAGTTAAGCTTGCTGTCTAAGTATAGACCTACGCCTCAGGTTGAGTTGGCTCGGGTAGGTGGTGGTAGAGCGACACTCCCAGGGGAGGTACGAGGTAAAGGGCCCAGTATAGGTCGCCCAAGTGTTTTTTATTTATTTTAATTTATTTATTCAGCATGCTCTATTTTACAATATTACATGCTATTAAATTTAAATACATTAAGATTAACTAAACTATTTCCACGAAATTATAGTAAAATTGAAATGACAATTTCTCAAATTCAATTTTCCCGATAAACTGGAGAAAACAACTTCTGTGATACTTTATCAATTGTGATTTTGTAACCGGCCTAACATCTTCTTTGTTAACATCTCTAATTAATGCTTCTCTTTCTCTGTCTAATACGGCACAAACATAAATCAGATGGTCAACAGTTTGAACTCTTAAACCACACTTGCACTCATTGCTGTCTAGTATTTTAAACTTGTAGAAATAATTAACCGTAAAAATGCCATTATCGGCGTATGGTTTATTGCTGGAATCACCATACTAGCAAAAGTAGTGAAAGGGGTACACGCAGTAAAGAAGGACTCGAGTTTCTGCCTACCAGGCGTCATCAGCGTCTCTCCGAATGCTAAACCCGCTTTCATCGCTAATGCTTCGTGAAGTTATTGCGAAATGTCCTAGCCACTTGCCTGCGTCACGACATACCCCATCTAGGGGACACCGGTCAAACACACAAGTCACCGAGACAAATGCAATAGCGCCAATAACTTCGCGAAGCATTAGCGATGAAAGTGGATTTAGCATTCGGAGAGACGCTGATGACGCCTGGTAGGCAGAAACTCGAGTCCGTCTTTCCTGCATTTCTATATTAGCAATGATCTCAACCTCCAAGACTGATTTTCCTTTCGTTAATATTGCTACATCATCAGAAAATGCAATTGCCTTTGTTTGATTTGTAAAGTCTAAATTAAGCAAGGAATCGTACTGAATATTCCAGAATATCGGACCACAGCACGAACCTTGTGGACAGCCTCTTGTTTGTTGTTTCATTACTTCTACTCCATTAACTTGTAAGATTGCTAGCCCTTCAATGAAGTAGTTTTTAGACAGATTGTATAGGTTTTTGAACAATTGCAGTCCTTTAAGGCCTTAATGATTGCTGGCCACCAAGCGGCGTTAAAAGCTTCTTTTACATCAAGACTGATCATAATAACCACCTTCTTTTCTTCAAAATTCTCATATATAAAAAATCCATAATTGCATCAATTGTACTTTTCCCTTTAGTAAATCCAAATTGGTTTTTATTCAACAAGTTGTTATCAAACAAAAATTTCATAATTCTATTAATCAATAATTTTTCCAACACCTTACCTCCAACATTTATTAAACTTATTGGCCGAAACTTAGATGGTTGATGGTGTGTGTTGGTTTTACTGTCCTCCCTCGCCATTGACGCCAGAACTAGATACAGTCAATGGGTATGAAGTTTGAGTCAATTGATTAATTCTGTGAACCAAGAGTTTTTTCCATTAATTTGGAAATCAGAGATAACTTATACGTCCATAGGAGTTCACTAGCTTAGGGACCTTACTAGTCTTTGGTATTCAAATCATCTCTGCCATTTGCAATAGTTATGAAAAAGGCTGAAAATTTAAATCTATTCTAATTTTAGGTAACCTTACACTTTTATTTCTTTTTAATTACATAACTAAGAAATTCTATTAAATCATATTTACAAATCAGTACATATTGAAAAAAATTATGGTTTTCGTCAGTTAAAAATGATACGTACAAATTGAATTAGCTTCTGGTATTCGTTTCCATTTCTCACTATAAATCATTTTTTAATCTTTATAGGTAAGAGTTCTTGTCTGCTATCATACGTTATTAATTGCATCCTAATAAATCTGCTTTGCGCGTTACAACGTTGATTTATGTGTGTAATAATAAAATCATACAGCAGTACTTTCGCAATTAGTAACGCTAATTAACAGGGCAATCTCCTTTGATTTTGACGTCCAGAAAAGCGCCCATTAATAGTGATTTGCAACGGATAATAATCGGATAATATGGTAGTAGCTGATTTTAGGATTTTAACATAGTGTGTTGGTTTCCTTTGACGCATTTCAAAAATGTCGCATTGAAAAATTGTTTCTATTTCTTCATTGAGTTTATTTTAAGTTGACATATTGCAATAATATAATACGTAGCTACTAGCGACAGGTGAATCATGTTTCGAACTATGAATCGAATGATTTGGTCTTAGCCAAGGATCATTCACTACGCTGCAACTTTTCGAAAAATCGGTCGAAGCACCTTTCACAGTTATAAATGAATAATCTTACGAACGATCTAATAATGATTTTTAAAAACGTCCAATATTTGTGTTGTTTTTCCAATATTTGCTTCTGCCTTTTGTAAAACAATCTTTAATTGGGATGAATCAAGTGTAATATGTACACAACGAACGGTAGTACAATATTTAAAAAGTTTAAAATAGATGAATTACCCAATATTTTAGGAATTATTTATGATTATATCCTGCACTAGTTATTAATTTTAGACATTGCAGTACCCACATATGAACGTAATGAATTTTGATACCACAGAACAACGTTTATAAAAATTGCCGAGATACTAGTATTTACGGCCAGAGAAAAACGATTCAGTTGAAATAAATCGGATAAACCGCAGACAATTGCCCATTTGCCCTCCTCCACTTTGTTTCCATCGATTGAGTTTATTATTGGATAGAGAGGTTTATTTTTGATTTTGTGACAGAAATGTTGGTCTTTATATACGCTTTGTCCTTTGTTTGTTTCATACATTTGGTCAAATACATGATATAGAAAAGAAATATGAGAAATAGTGTTTGGAGTTATACATCTATTTGATATTAAAAGTAAGTTCACATTTTTACATTTCTAATTGTTCATGGCTTTTGCAATCGTATTACAAAAAACACACAATAACGTTAGCAAAAATAAATTGCAATTTTCAGAATTTATTGATTCCAAAGAATGCTTATGTGCGTTAGGTACTTTGAGCAAAAAGTGATCAACCGGTATACCTGAATACAAAAGATATATATTTGCCTTCATAATTAATCAAATAGGTTACTGGTTTTATAATGGAATTGGGAATAATTGATTAATTAGTTAATTAATTTATAAATATAAAGGCATGCATTTTAATATCATATAATCTAAACCTGAAAACAGCCACATTTATGTCTTTTGTTATTAGTTTTACCTATAGTGCAGTTCAAGTTTTGAAGGAAGTATGACTCTTATGGAGGTCGTACCCCACGTTGTCAAATCTATTTAGGTAATTAATTTTCCATATGTTGTCGCTCTGAACACTAGTAAATTTTATGTTGCCAATTCATAAATGTCAATCTGTGAATTTATCTTAGAAAGATTTGTATTTATGGGTTATGTTCCTATACAAATGTTGATAGAATACTGTTGATTATTGTACCACTGACATATCCTACCTCAAACAAAACGCAAGGAAACATCAAAAT
>JARFOC010010044.1:0-10861 GCA_031763485.1 Osmoderma eremita | reverse complement strand
GAAGGTACAATTTGGTTCTTGCTATTTGACATTTCTGTAACTTTAATTATTTCAGGTCGAACTATAATATATACTGATGACCCATGGGTGAACACAGGGCATGCAGTAAATAAAACTTGGACAGACACTACAATTCAAAATAGTCGACAAGATTTTATCCAAGAATTAAGTAGTGATTTGTAATCCCCAACCGGGCTTGGACCTCATGCTGGTGATGATGTCGGATTTGTTTCTGCTGCTGAATATACATGTATCTGCAAAAAAAACACCGCTGATGTTCATCATGAGATAGATTCAGACACATACAAGGATTGGTTTATTAAGAAATTGCTTTCAAAAATACCGCAGAATTCAGTGATTGTTCTTAATAATGCTTCGTATCACTGCAGAAAATTAGAAACAATTCCAACGGCAGCGTGGAGATAAAACAATATCACTGATTGGCTCCGTGATTATATGCTAAAAAGGGACTTGCTGTTTTGCAACAAATTAAATTGCAGTATGATAAAAGCGGGATTGACGTGCGTAAAAAAGTGAAAACTATTATTTATTAAAGGATTATATATTTTACTTTGAATTTAATAAATTGTATAACACCCCAATTCCTAAATAAGTATTCGAAATGTAAATTACGTTAATGTTGAGTAATAATAAATAAAATTATGGGCTTTTTCACTGATTCTTAAATAAAATAATTATGTTTTTTATATTTTGTGCTTTCCTCAAAATATGCCTTTTAACTGTCAGAAACCCAAATAATGGAACGGAAGTAATAATGTGCAGCTGATTCGATGATTTGGCAACCGTGTATCGAATTCTCATAAGTTCTGTACTGCATTCGGAGGTTGAGGCGATCTATAGAACCATTTTATGTTAATACCTGATTTGATTTCTATTGCGATGTCATCCGCCATGTGACAGAACAAATTAAACATTGTATTGCAAAGATCTGTTCGATTTATTTTATCTTCCTCGAAAATCTCTTCATGATTTGTATTTTGTATGGCATAATTGACTTCTTTCGCGGTTTTGTATATCGAACATTATGATACTTCATAATGTATGTCTACATCTAAAAGCGACCCTACATACCGTTCCTCTACATAACTTAGGATAATGAGATTGAGGTGTTCTGTTGAAACGTGATTGGTTTTATTTATTTTTCTGTTGGAACTTAGAACACAACCATCTGCCTTGAATGTGTTAAAAATATTAACATACTTTTCGCACATGCTATAAGCTTTCAGGATAATTGACTGAAAACATATCCCTATCGCATCTTAAATTATTATTCCACGTTACCACGTTATCATTGACATCTCTTGATCTTTGTATTACTTGTTCATAATTTAAATAATTTTTTTTCAATAAAATCTATTTAATTTGTGATTGATGTATGAATAAATATAAAAAAAAAATTATGAATTAATAAAGAAATATTTAACACAAAGGAAGGTTTTTTTCGCACTAGCGACGCGTTAACGTATAACTGGTTGCCTACCTTGTTACTTAATGTTACCTGTAGCACAGACAAGGTAACATACAAACAGTCCACTAAATGCAATTTATTGGAAGTCCGAAAAGAAGGGAAAAGGACCTACTTTGCTTCCCTGTCAGCAGTAACTAGCTCTATGCGTCATACGATGGCGCCACAAAAACAGTGAATTTATGCGCAACCTTGTCAATAATTTCTATGATTTTTTATCTACTTAGATTAATGCATCTACAGTATATAAGTAACTATTTTTATTGTATCCGACAGATGCCCCTCATTCCTAGCCCTTCTTCGAATTGCCTCCAGAGTTCGAACGAAAGGTTCGTACCTATATCGTGTATCTACATAAAATACATTATGACGGAAACTGACAACATTGCACCGTACTCGGACTACGTTGTTATGGTGATGTTGGGCGCTTTCCTGCTTCGTTTTGGAATTACGTATTAAAACGAATAGTGGCGACATCCAGTGGAATTTTTATAAATCATTCTAATTGCCCTATCTAGTGACTAGTCTGGTATAGTTATTTTGTCTGTGCCTGTAGAAAATACTTGTAAAGTTAGAAAGAAACCCCTGTACAGTTGACAAATGTATTAGAACACTTGTCAACTATTACAATAAATTTAAAATCAATTGTTCTATGCAAAGCTTTTATTTTTATAGCAATTGCCTAATCAATCAAAGTGGTAGCCAAAGAATTTGAACTGCAGAGTGTATACTTCAAGAAGTCCTTTTATTGTAGCACACATATTTTCTTTTGGTACCCTTGTAATGTCGGTAGTCGCTTAGGTATAAGCCGAGAAAAGAACACAGAAAAAAACTCGTTTTACAAAAGTGCACTTTGCATAATTTTAGCGAGGGTGCGCGGACCTTCGTCCGGACACGAACCTGTAAAACAACCGAGAACGGCGGCGCAGTGCCGGCACTGGCGGCGAGAGCATCGGCAGTTTCCCATCTAGTCCTTCCGTTCTTTCACGGCACGTCCGGCGGAAACATAAAGCTACGCCTGCTAGGAAGAAAGGAATGGCCGAGGCAGTTGTCCCGCGAGTCTATAAACATGGCTCCATAAATTTGATGCCCTCTGCCGGGCTCCTCCTTGAATATTGATGTTACTGCCTCGCTATATTACTCCGCAAGATACAAAGTCTTGCTTTTCAACTGCACTAAATTATTTTTATTTTTCCGGGTTAATCTTTAAGAACACCATAACGTTCAATTTTTAATTTAATAACAAACTGTTATCTGGCGGCGTATGTAGTTATTTTTTATTTCGGTTTTGTTCTATGTTATTGCAGGACATAGTTTGCGTGCCTATTCCTAGAATTTTATCGCCTTCTGTCTTGAATGTATCTCAGTTTTATTCGAGAATATGCTATAGAACATTTTGCATAGATATTTAATGCCCCAATCATCTAAAGAGAATTCAAAAATTTCTTAAATCCTGGGTAGTGTTTTAGTGTAAAACGCATGGTGTATCTGTATAATACCAACAAACCAAAATAGATACAGTAGGATTTTTTATTGTTTTCCGATGCGTCATAAATACCTCGTTCAAGTAAAGACAACATACACATGTGGTGTAAATGTGCAAAAAAAGATAGACATACATCAAGAAACAGTAACGTATGTCTTACATAGTTACGCAATACGTTTAAAATTGGCACATACGCAATACTGAAGTGCGACTGCAATAGACGATATCTCGTAGACGTTTTCTTTCATGGTCTCACTACCAAAAATGATTTTAAAAAAATAGACATTTACTTTTGCGGTAGTATGATATCCTGTCTAATCATTACGTCAAATTGTTGTAATTCTTATTTGTGTTCGGCTTATTAGGGATATGTTCTAGATATTTAAAGGTATAAAATTAATTATTATAACTCTCTCACCACTTGAAAGAATAATTTGTGAGTATAACTTTTAGAAACATGTTTTTTTCTTAAATACAACATTGTCCCTTACAGAATTTGTCATGCCGGGAAAGCGCGTAGGTATTTACTTACAGGAGTTGATCTACAAGTTTCTTAAGTACTTTGAAGAAGAAGAAAACAACGGGGCACCACTAATATCTGTTAATGGTGTCCAAGAAGTAAATGATAATTATCCAATGTGTGATTTTTAGTTTAAAATTATAACTGTAATAAATTTCAGAGAGCTTCAGAGGCACTGGGATACCTATGAGAACATTATGTAATATAAAACAAAAATTAGAAAACCCAGCCGGTTCTTCACTTGTAAAGTTACACCTCGTGCTATGTCCAAAACCAGAGATTTGGATGAACGAACTAAGATAACAGTACGAAATATCATATATGAAATGTTCAAGCAAAGTGACGGAAAGCATAATCAATGTAACATTATCTTTATTTAATGTGTTTCAGAAAAATATGTAACTCTAAAATCACTTAATGATGTATTGCAAGAGAGAAATATATTGAATATTAGCAAATCCTCTTTAAATAAATTATTGACATGCCTAGGTTTGAAATTTAAAAAGGAAGGCAACCGTAGAGCGCAAATGGAGAAAACGAATATAGCTGCTTCAAGATATTTCTTTTTAAGGAACTATAGCAAAAAATTCAATTCCCCTTTCAAACGGCAAGTTGTTTTTCTCAATGAGATCTGGATATTGGGGGTGGCAAACGCAGATCTTGGCAAGACCGTAATGTCAAAAGTGTTAGAAAACCAGGAGGTTATGATGGGAAACGATTCAATGTGGTGCATGCTGGAACAGAAAATGGCTTTAATAAAAATGCTGCTTTACTATTTCAATCTAAATCGTCAACATCTGATCATCATGGGGAAATGAATAATGAAACATTTAAAAAATGGGTGACAGATCTACTAATTCCAAGTCTTGAAGAACCATCGCTGATTGTAATGGATAATGCCCCGCATCACAGCGTTTTAATGGCAAAATTACCATTTCAAGCTTGGACAAAAGGAGCCATAATTCAATGGTTAAGTAACAATAACATTAACTATGATGATGAATAGAAACGAATTATTGCTAATTTCCAAACGACACAGAAAGGAAAAATTTTATGTTATCGACGAACTATTTAGACAGGAAGGTAATGATGTACTAAGACTTCCTCCATACCATTGTGACTTTAATGCTATCGAGTTAGTGTGGGCACACGCGGAAGCCTATTATAATAAACACATAGGACGGGATGGATACAGAGATGATGCAGCAATCAGCATGTGGACAGACAATTCAAATACAGGCTCTCCAGAATTTTGGAAAAATTGTGTACAACATACAGAGAAATTAATAAAGGAGTGGTTTGATCATGAAGTAGATTTTGACGAAGACGAGCTTGTCGTATCAGTAGATTACGGATCTGCAAGTGAAGAAGACAGTGAATAATCAAAATATGTATTTAATTTTTTAGCTTTATTTTCCTTTAGTCACAAATTTTTATTATATATATATATATATATATATATATATATCTATGTACTTATTAGAGAATTTTGTTGTTTGATTTTATTGTGGTTTATAGCACTTGATGACATAGTACACATATCAGGTACTTACTGGAAACAAAAGTAAGGATAATGCAAAACTAAAAAACAGTTAACATAAAGTACGTAATACCATACACGAATGACAATTACAACCATATGTTAAATACTCATCAAAATGACAAGGAAACGTCATTTAGACATTCCGCGGTTACTTCTGAATTGACAACTATATATATATATATATATATATATATATACATGCAGTATGTGATTTGACTAACGAGTACCGATTTTATTCATACAGCGATTTTGTAATGACGCACCGGCAAAAAAAATCCTACTGTAATCTAGTAAACGTTCTAGGAAAATATTTACTATTGAATTATTTTACAGTAACATCGTCGGTGTACAAGAAAAGTGCTACATCTAAAAAATCCACCTTTTAGAATTAAATAGCATAAAATGTTCATGAAAAGATCGACTTTTATCAGGAAAGACAGCATAAAGATAGTTCAAAAAATACTGGATAGAAAGACATTGTGTCACTTTGCCGCTACGCGGAAATTTATGACGTCCACTCAGCATAAACGTCACAGTTTTAGTTGTGTCTATAGCCAATTATCGTGGGTATGTCAAAGTTTTAAGGAGACGTTTAAAAATAAAGGTTTCAGCAAGATTTCTTTCAAGAAAAACGTTTTTAACTTCACCATGTATGAACTTGAATCGAAAGCCGTGAAATGTTACATGTGTAATGAATCTGAGGGAAGCAGGTGTTTGCGAAATAGTAACGTGTGTTCTGAAGTGTTTGGAATCTCTAGCAGATAAAGTCATTACAACGGAGAGCAAGAAATTGGTCGTGATATTATATACAGACAACTGCGGCGGTCAGAAAAAAAACCGTTTGCATTGCTTGCATTATATCTTTACGCTGTAGCAAAAGTACGAGTATATAAAAACCATTAAGTTTGAGCTTCAAGTAACATCGTAATAGCATATTAATGCTAACTGGACAAATATTAAATGAATACAAAATACAATCGCTATAAAGGTCTGGCAAAATCTAGGCAAGACTTTATACAGTGAAACAAAAGCTTATGAAGAAGTTTCCACCGCTGTAATTAAGTTTTTTTTGTGCCTCCACTCGAGTTTGTCTAGGAGGAAAAAGGACGAAATTAGAATGGTAACCTTAATCTTTTCGGAGTCGCTGTTAGCAAACTGTGTTATTGCAGCGCCCTCCGTGTCTTGTCTCATGAATATGAATTCCGGACGCATTAACAAAGTAAAACGCTGAAGCGGAGTTTAACAACTCTTTTCAGAATTCTTATTCTGGAGACATAAAGTTAGGACGTGTTAAGAGAGAGGGTTGAGTCGCGAAAGCCATGGGCCCTCAGGACGTCTCGTCGCCTGTCCCCATACATAATACAACGACTTTCTACTTAATTATTACGCAGTTAGGCTAGAGACACTGAACTAAATCTCAACTAAGAAAATAATTTTAACTTATATCTCTTTTTGTTTTAACTTTGCGTCATTTACACAGTGTGATAATTTTCTCGTTTCGTCGTCCTACTAGAGCCACTTTATTATTCCGTTTTATTTTACGAAGAACAATTAAAAGCGTCCAAAAGAGACTTTGGGATTTAGATTTTTGTGTGAACCTTAATTATCCGCGTTGCAGGTGCGCCAAAAATATCGTTCAATAATTTATAATTTTTGAACGAATTTTCATCGATTCGCCATTCATAATTATTCCTGAACTAATAAAAAATACCTCTGGTCTACTGTTAAGTTAAATATACAATGCGTAATAAAGGATGGCTAGACTTTCTACAGATTTCTATAAAAATTGGGTTTTGATATTTTATGGTATTAGATACTTTGTTACATTTTTATGGAGCTCTGTAGTCAAATATATGGATGAAAGCTCCACCGTCGTATAAGATCAAGTGCGTATTTACAATAGTTGAAATTTGAATGTACAATTGTATCATGTACATTATTTTACAATTCGTCAAACATTTCACCGTGATGCCATATTTTATAAAAGATTAAGAAGCAAGGTTATCTATTATTAAAGGTAGATGGTTGGCAATATAAATCCAAGCTATTTTTGCGTTTGCAGAACATTCTATTTAAAATATATAAATAATAGATTTCATTGCCCAGCAGATTGATACAGTTCAAATAAAGGACAAATTAAAAAAAAACAATATCATTTAAGTACAGATTGTTATAAACATTAGGTATAAATTTCTTATACTTCTCCAATACCAATTTTTAACAGATCATTTTACAATTAAGAGAAACAAAAAAGAAGAAATAGAAAGAAATGAATTGTACGAGGGATGCTTTTTGGATTTCGGGAATAGGCGTTTCAGGTGCTACCACCTGACAACTGACACCTGTATCGTAAATTCCGGCCTTCTTGACAGTATACTTACTCAGAACAGTTTGACGTACAAGCGATATTTGTGTTACTTACAGTGGCTTAAAAAAACATCTTGGCCAAAAAATGGAATTAACTCGTGAACATTTTCGTGTCATTGTTTTTTTCAATTTTTGACGTGAATTGTCTCAACAACAGTGCATCGATGAACTTAATTCGGTATTTGGCGATGAAGCACCATCAAAAACTACTGTACATCGGCGGTACGCCGAATTCAATCGTGGGTGTGCTTCACTCACTGACTAATTTCGTGAAGGCCGTCAAAAATCAGTTGTTGTTCCGAAAAACATTGCAGCTATGCGTGAACTCATATTGCAAGATCGGTATGTGACGTTTCGTGAGATTGAGGTGTGCTTGGGTATTAGTCGGACCAGCATACATTCAATATTGCATCAACATTTGGACGTCATAAGGGAAATAACTTCTTTTTGTTTCCGCACATGGTCAACGTCTTTCGACGGCTGAAGAAGCGGTTGATGCTTTCAAAATGCATATTTTGGAGGTACCTCAATCGAAGTGGAAAAACTGCTTCAAAAACTGGTTCAAGAGCATGTGAAAGTGTATTTTTAAATTGCTCAACATTGAATTTTATTTTTTTCCTAAAGTGTCGAACAGGTGTAACCAAAGATCTAGTTGCCGGTGGACCAGCTTATTCAGCGAATGTCTCGATAATCTAATTGCAATAATTGTTATCTCAATAACGTAGAAGGATGTAGTTTCCTGCCAAGGATGTCTTAGTTACACCAAGTGCTACATACGAAAAAGTTTACGGCCAGAGAGGACTGTCCTCGCATTTTGTTGAATCGCACAACACTCGCCTGATAGACTTAAAAATATTTTGGTAATTGTGTGCGTTATAGTGCTCCTATTTTAAATGGATTTCGACACATGCGCAGGAGGTGCCCTAAAATAGGTAACGTCAGATGTATATTATTACTGGTGAGCGCCATAAGCGGTATAAATAGAAATTACATATATATATATATATATATATATATATATATATATATATATATATAAATTTTTAATAAAAATCAAGTAAGTTTATATTTGATCAATAGTACGATAGCCACAGAAAAACGTTAAAATTAGACGGCTCATCTCATTTTATTATATTATTTTGAACTATTCATAATTATTATATTGTTGTTAAAATAAATTTTTGTTGGTTTGAGTATTATTACTGTTAAAATACCTTTTCTTCAGATTTGGCTTCATTTACCATGGCTGGCAGACTTGGTATAGTAGTGGCAGTAATCTTAGCCGAGAACCAAATTATGAAAGGTCAGGAAATTAGGGCTGAGAGAGTTATTTACGAGACATTTGTTTTAACAATAATTTAACATGTATTTATTGGCTCGTAAAGCACCATTTACTAAAGAATTCTGGTTTTTTGTAGGGGATGTTGGGACTCCACATCCCCATGCCATTCGCGAAGAAAAGCTCAACAAAGGTAAATAATACATGGTTATTTGCGAAGAGTGTTGAACATATCTTAACGTAATCCTCTTTGATAGCAATATGTTTGAAGATTATAAAGCCAAATAAATCATTGGAAAAACACTGGTAATATGATTTATTTATGTATACTTTCAACAAAAGGAAATATTTCTGGAACTGGAAACAGGGTTTATTGAAATTTATAATTTGAGTACCACCCCAGTATATTATTACGTAAGCTTATAAGAAAGCAACAAAGGCAGCATCAAAATGGGACAATCGCTTACGGTACCTTGAATAAAGCATAAATTGGCATCTATTTAAATAATATAAATATTACTGTAGCTTCTGTAGATATCTTCTAATTTTAATATATTATTTATATAATTTCTTGTGTATATAAATTACACTACAGTGAATTTAGTACGTTTGAAAGCAAAACATCAATGCCAATGCGTGAAGTAATAAATGTTTTGTTTTAAATATGTGCACAATTACCGATATTTTACATTATTTTTACAGAAATTATCATGATTTAAATTATTAATTATTATTTTTGGATAATTAAGCTGTCACTGCGCACTTTGTGGTTTCCACGTAAGCATTTTTAGTGAGTTATTGTGCCATAAGTAAAGTTGTTTTATTAACAAATATTATTAAAGTTATGTGTAAAGGTAAAATTGAAAGTCGTAATAAAGTTAGCGAAAAGTTATCCCGGCGCTTTGGGAAATAATAGTTAGTCCTTTATTATCGGGGAAAGCTCCCGCGTTGGATATTTGCGTTGAAAGCGGCTCCATTGTTTTTGGTAAGTCGATGATGAAGCAGCACTAATTACAGCATGATTATGATTAGCTTTCGGTCGGCTAAGCCGCTCAGCTTATGAGCTTTATTCTCTAGTGTTTGGATGGGGCTTAAGCGGAGAGCTTAATGCTCGCGCTCTGATGTATTTACATGCGTGTTGGCGGGCGTTGGCGGGTTCTGTTTGCCCGAAATGGGATGAACTGATCTCGGAATTCCATTTGGCCGTGGAATAACTCTTAGCTGCGCCGAAACTAATGGCCTGCCGTTGCTGTGTTCGTTGGTGTATCGTAATATTGTAGAATTCCTGTTTGTATCTGTTATGGACTTATACACCATGTAGAATGTACAGAATTTATATTATTAATATGATCTAGCTATACTTGGACGGGCAAAGGATACAGATTCATACCTGAATAATTATTAAAAATAAGTGACTACAGATCGTCTCAACCTCCGTATGTAGTATGGGATAAAATGGCAACTTTTATCTCTTACTATAATTAGTTGCTGTCATTAGCACTATCTTCACTTCCGATTGCTATATTGCAACTTATTTACATATGTCGGCGTGGGCAAAGTACCTATCTATCTGTCTATTAGCGTCAACTGCTGCCAATCGTTATCGTCGTAGATTTAAAATAGTTTTAGTTAAATTCCACGTTAATTTGTTTATATATAGTTGTGCAAAACGTTCTTTTCAGAACGCTTCCATCTTTTTCGAGCATGCACAGGTTAATATGGATACTTTTCTTGATTTTTTTAAATTTTATAACCTATACATTTAATCACAGTTTTCACTGCATTAATGGAGCCTGTAGGGAGAAAACGGCGTAATGGAGAAAAATTTAACCTGAAGGAGAAGTGTGTGATTGCAAATGTCTATATGATATAAAATAGGAGCAACAAACCGGTTCATTATCAAGTCCAAAAAACCCCAAGAAAAGGAAAGGCATACAACTAAATGATCGATTACAAAGATATGATGGGAACACGCAAGCACCTATTCGACGTAATGGATTAAGTACTAGTTTGAAATCCTCAACGGGGCTTGGCCTTCGTTTTGCATTATTTCATGCTGGTGATGATAACGGATTTGCTCCTGGTACTGAATATACATTTCTATGCAAGAAAAACACTGCTGATGTTCATCATGAGATGGATTCAGACACGTACGAGGATTGGTTTATTAAGAAATTGCT
>JARFOC010010033.1:0-10861 GCA_031763485.1 Osmoderma eremita | reverse complement strand
GGAAAATCCCAGAGACATCTAACGCCCAGCCGCGGATTCATGGAACAATCCCAAAAAGCGGTAACTAAGTTACCAGTGCACTGATGAGGACTATGTGAGTCCGAAACAGTTGTCTGTTCGTGAGGAATACCTGAAGCTATACAATCAGACGTGTTGTGTGATCTCAGAGGTACATTTATATATTTTTTTACATATATTTTTAATACTTCATTTTTTAAATATAATAACGAAAAAACACAAGAAACAGCCAAATATACAACCAATACCAACCGAAGAAATTTGACAACTGACATTATAAAAACATAGCCATCAGTAATATTTCATTTTATCCAACATAAATTTCATATGCACAGACAGCTTTTTTCATCGTGTCATTTTGCCTTACGTATTAGCCAATAGCAAAGATCTAAAATATAAGCCTATCTTGGCCAATGCAAAGTGAATGATGTATAGGTAATAATTATTAACTTTTGATCATCGACAAATTTGAATTAATATAGCATTGACTTTTATGTAGAACATAATTCAAATACGATATTGATTTTTTAAAATTTTCTTGTGAATATTGGTTAAAAATTTAAATGTTGACGTTTTACGCAATTTGACTAAATAAACATTTACCAAAACATGAAACTAATAAACACATCAGCATAAACATGAATTTTGTATCTATGGGAAAAATTGTTTAGATAGGATATACCTACCACCATCATAAACGCATATAATAACACATATAATCCCAATAGGAGCGGAGAAATTATCGAAATTTTACTGCTGGAATACAGCATCTCTTTATTTACATGGTGGCTGTATTTTTATCGATTTCCAAATCGGAAATTCTCGATCCCAAAATCGATCGTATCTTTATTTCGCCACATTCTGAAAGAGATTTTACGTATATGCGATGAAATAAAAAAAATCGCTTACGCCAATTGTAAATTATGTATTTTGTAATGTAAATTATGGTTTCAAATTTCCTACTGGAAAAATGTTAATTCTTTTACATTAAACAGAGACGTATACCGAACTTTTAAAAAAAAGCTATTGGTATTGTAAATATGTATTTTTGACGTTCGACTAATGTTACATACATTTGTAAATTGTAAAGTACGCATGGTAAGTGGGCTAAAATATACACGTATGTACAGTGTTTATACGATTAATTGTGTAGGAAAGAAAAATACTGGCTTACCCACTCGTCACTATGTGGGGAAACGTCTGGTTAAAATCAATTTTGCATCACTTCTGTTTTCGTTAAAATCTACATAATTATGTGTAGTCAATTCGCCCTCAGTAGACATGCAGCCTCTTCTAGGACTATATTTTTTTGTATCTTTCTAATTACAGAATTGACGTATATAACCACATATGTCATATACCTACTACTGCCCTACTGCCCTCTGTTGTCCAATATTTTCAAACAATTTGAATAAAGTGAAATTAGCTACACAATTTAGCATCTTGTGTCTTGTTTATCATGTAATATCCATTGTGTTTATCTGTTTATTTTTATCGCATTATCTTCCATACGTCGGTAATTATTCTATTTCATACGATCTAATGGTTTCATATTTAATAATAATGTATTAGTCCATAAGATAATTGGCTGCAATGCACGAATCCAAAAATTATAACCTATAAAATTACGTAAAAGGAAATACGAAAAAGCAGGTGCAAAAATGGGAGTCAAGAAAGTGTTAATGTGACAGTGACACATCCCACGGGTTTAGAATTTCACGTATTTTTAACTGAATATGAAATTAAGGAATCCTCAATTCCTATATAAATAGAATACTCGAAAAATATTTTCTAATATAAACATTTTTCCTAAAGTTTTATTTTATGCATTTTTTCATCATACATCTTTCTTGTAAACCTTTTTGCTAGTTGTCGTGTTGAGGTTATATTTATGCTTGCAGCCGTAAAAACCACATGTCACTCCATCGCTCATTCGATTGTACCAATCGTGATTTATTCAATCAAGGATTATGTTTAACTAAACCCTGATTACATATGATGGCACGAACGAAAGCAGCTAATATGTATACATGGAAACCCGTACAGGATTTTTATTTTTGAGTGTCACCACGCTGCTAACTGAGTTGCATACTTTGATCATATGCAATATTACATGGATATCGGTATCACTATATTAGACTATATACGTTACCGTTTCCAACATGTACATCTACGATTTTCGAGCTATTACTTTCTTGCTTATGAACATTATATGTAGCTATCCCTTATCTGACCACACGTGGAACCGGAAACGGAAATGCATGCGGATTCCGTGCGATTTATAATGGGACGTATGCGATTTCACAATTTATTAAACAGGCATTAAACAGAGTGCCATTAGATTTAGGTTAGACTTCTGTCAATTTGTGGTCAATGTCAACTACTGTTGTCTATCAATCTGTATGAGCGATGTATCTCTGATGTATGTCAAATTTAATTCAAATTTCGCGCGCTTCTCACGCCGTGGTCCACTCGTGGTCAGGTGCGAATAAGAAAATACGAATAACCGTTGTTAGACAGAAATGCTGATATTTTTTTATGTCTGTGATATGTTGGAAACATAGTTGAGAAACATAGCGGTATCCATGTAATATATATGATCTAAGGTTGCATACCTAAAAGAGTTTACGTGGGTTTCATTATTTTGTAGATTACAGTGAGGTGGGGGATACGAAAATCACTAGGAAAATACACCTCTGTGGCGCAAGCAGAGGTGTACGCTATATTGCATTACACAATTTAAAACAATAAAAGGGCTTATAGTAATAAGCTTATAGCTTATAGCAATAGTCAGGCGACCCTCAGGGGTACTATGGAACTCCAACGTGACATCAAGACTGGCTTGGGAATGCATACGGGAACTGAATGTGCTCGCGAAACGCAATAAAGTTACTTCGTTGTGGGTGCCGTAGGCAATGAGAAAGCCGATGAGCTAACAAAGAAAAGATCATCGCCTTCGTACGTGGGCCCAGAACCTGCGCTGAGGAGTGTCTAAAAACACAGTACGTGGACATATACGAAAATGAGTCCAAGAACAACACAAAGGATACTGGAAAAATGTAACCAGGCAAAGTCATGGCAAAACCTTTATTAAGGAGCCATTAGCAAAGAAGGCTGACGAACCACTAAATCTTAGTGGGAATCATCTACGTACAGTAATAGGTCTCCTGACAGGATACTGTGCACTGAAGGGACACCTACAGAAAATTGGGATTGACATTGAAGACCCAAGCTGTAGGCTGTGTGAAGGGGTTCTCGAGATTGCATACCACATCCTATGTAAATGCAAGGCCTTAGACCCTAGAAGGCAGGTAATCTTTGGGAAACCAAACATGAACCCAGAGGACTATGTAGACCAACCGGCCAAGGACCTGTGCAGATTGGTACAGGGCACAAGGATTTTGGAATGGGTGGAATATGAAATAGGTACAAAAATGGGAGACAAATGCAAAAAGCCAAGTGGCTGAAGTGTTTTCGGAGACTCGTATCAGACGGCTCCCATTAAAAAAGAAAGTTCAAACGTAAATTTAATAAAGGTAAATTACTGTAGTCTAATTGTTCGTTAAGCAGTACCAAATTTTTTAAAGAAATTGTTTTGCTTATATATTGCAATATTGACACAAAAGTTGTATTCGACAAAGATTATAGAGGAAAGATAGGAAACGTAGCGACCGTGTTGATGGTCTAGCCCATTAGGTAGAGAAGCTTAACGACGACCATCTTAATTAGATGTTAATTTAAATATCTCACCTTACATTAAATTGATAGTCATATAAAGTGTTTTGTTGAATTTTGCTATTTAAAGATGAGTTGAGGTGGATATTGGATTAGTAAGTTTTGTTACAACAATAAGTTTAATAATCTCAATGTAATCTTCTACAATTTATGTTATATCTTCCTACCGAGAGAATAGATATAGTTATGTATATTTCAATGGATACAGTTTTTAGGGATTCATTTCAAAATCTGGAGTCCCACAGGGTTCCAATCTGGGGCCGCTTCTTTTTTTTTGCATTAATGATGTCTTTGACACCCTCCAACGCCAAGTATTAGCGTATGCGGATGATATAAAAATGTATGCTGCGATTAATTCCCCTCAGGATAGCGTCCGTCTTCAACAGGATATAAATACTTTGGCCGGCTGGTGCGTCTCTAACTCTCTCAGGATTAACGTGGGAAAATGTTGTGCAGTGTGTTATTCTAGACAACGCAATATTATCAATTCAACATATACCATTAACAATGAAGTTATAGTGAGCTCTACGACCTTTAAGGATTTGGGTGTGTTGTGCCTTTCCTCATCCTTTGTTCGCGGGCGATGAGGCAGTTGGGTTTTGTGATCAGCCAAATACTTCACAGACTGCAGGACTTTAAAAGCACTGTTTTTTGCTTTCGCCGTTAGTTTGTTGGAGTATGCATCACCTGCCTTATCACCATACTATATCAACCATGAGCGTCCTATTGAACGTGTACAACGAATGTTCTTGAAATTCTTGATGGAACCGATCTTGGGAGAGACATAGACTACAACACCTTCTTGGAGAGACGTCAGTTTATGCCGTTGAGTTCGTCCATAAATGCGTTCATGGATCAATCGATTCTCCTCACCTCTTTCCCTAGTAAATTTCCATGTCCCCCGGCAATATGTAACTTTCTACTTACTTACTGCTAGAATCAACTCATCCAGAAATGCTTCCATAAATCGCAAGTTAAAAGTCGCCAGTTCTCACTTTGCCGATATTTTTTGCTAACGTTGTTGAAAATACACTTCTGTGTGTTTATAAGGATACACTCTGTGCATACAATAGGCTAAAATTGCATTAGACTTAATACGTTGAACACTCATCATAATTATATATTCATAATTGCATGTAATTTTGTATATATTGAAAGGTAAGTATTTTGATGTGCCTTTTATTAAGTCGTTAAGTTGTATTATAGACCAAGATCAATTATAACTTATAACAAAAAATACATCATAAATAAACAAAATACATAAATCATTAAAAATTAAAGCTTTATACTTATAGTTCTCACAACAAAACAGCCGACGTCTAAAATTGTTATGTTCCTCAAAGGTTACCAATAAAAAGAAATTAATATTCAAATCGTCAGATTAGGAGAAAATCTAAATATTTGTAGCAATTACTAATCGTACGGTAAAAATTACAAGGACTGTATGCAGTATAGTAAACCCAATATATCGGATCACCCCTCACCTCGCAACAAATTGATTATTATTTAGGAAACGCACATTATAGTTATACGGTTGTCAATGGGTATCCACGTACTTCGTGCCTCGAATTAATCAATTTGTTGTGAGGTGAAGACTGGTCCGATATGTATTGACTAATCATACAATTAATAACAATAAACACACTGTTCGGATTACTCCTCCCGCACAAGTATTAATTAATTCGGGACGACACGTGTTTCGGGAATACATGGATTCCCATCATCAAGTCCTGCACCGAAAAGCGTTTACACTAGATACACGCACTACCTTCCCCTCTCCCTTCACTCCCTCTACCACCTACTCAACAAACACACATGCAACATTTTTCCCCACTAACGTTTCTTCAAATCGTATCTCTTTACTGCACGCATCAAATCAGCCACCAATTGGAAAATAATATTTGTAATTGCCTTCCATTTAGGTGGTAAAAACGGCCGTGCCATGCGTATATCTACCTACGACCCTGATGATCCAACCAGTCCGAGCGGAGGCACTCTACCTCATTCCTACAACACCCTGGATACGGACAGGACTGGCCACGGTGGTCCCAGGGTGTCCACCATCTCTCAAAACTACACTGAGAAAACCACTTTACTGAGTTCCGATGAAGATAACTAGATGAAAATTTCTAATTAAAAAGAAATATAGCGATATTTATGGGTAAATGTGGGTCTTTGTATGTATATGACGTAATATAAATACTAAAGACCATATATGCAAACGAGACGAGAGTTATGGTGTTGTAACCAACCAAATAATATATATACAGTGTTGGTCAAGTAACGTATCGTATTCATAAGAATGACACCCTTATTATTATGTTTGAGAGGTACGTTACCTATCGACGTATTATACATAAATATATTTAAAGAAAAGAATCAAATCGGTTATGTTAAGTTGTTCCTCGTTTGTTAAGTTTTATATATTTTATATACGTAATTCTTGGTACTTTTTATGTTTGTTATTATATAGTATATTTTTGCAGGGTTCTTATTTTATTACAGTATTTTTATATGGATTTATTTTTATTATATTTATGTATGTAAACAGTACCTTTCAATATTGTTCAATTACAACTGACAATTAAAATATAAAAGTAACAAGAAATCAAATAATATTTTTTATTTACAACCGAGATAAATGAAAATGCAGATTTATCTTACATGTTACCAGTAAAATTAGAAATAAATTTATTGTTTGATATATGCTTGGGTGTTTGATTTTAAACCTATCATAGAATTTCTAAATTTAAAACTGGTTTATGAATAATTAAAACATTTCAGGGTGGTTACATCGTCAAATGTAATTATTTCTGTAAACATTTTCTTTGACAATAAGTTATAAACGTGCAATTAAGCTCGGCTAAAATTATTGATTGTAAATATTCTGGTTAATTACAAAATAACAGAAAGCAACCTAGGAACTTTCACTTGGATGAATTATTTATCATATCATAAAGAATTTTTCTCTTATTTGGATTTGTTTTAAATTTAAAGCCCAAACTTTCTCTTAGTTATCTTAAATTGATTATTTGCAAAACTATTTAGAAAGATATAAATTACTGATTTACGAAATTCAATTAGTTTTGGTTCCTGATTAGTGATCTAAATAAAGGCTCAAGTAAAGTATCACCTAAAACCCAACTGATCATATGCAATACAACACTCAATGTTGTGACACATTTTATGTTTGTTTACTTAAATTGACTTTGTTTCTTCCAACCATATTATTCAAGGTGAGTCATTAATATTATGTCATGCAGTTCGTTGCATTATAAAGGTGTTTTGTATTCAGCACGTCCAGTCACTATTAACATCATCATATGATGCTTGCTAGTACAGTATTGTAACACGTATTTATAGATGATTAAGACATTGACCCAATACAATACTTATGATATAATATAGAGCGATTATTGGTCAATAAACAATTTTGTTTGTTTATTTCTGTCATTCTTTCAAAAAATTTTGTATCAAAAATATAGTGAAGACTAAATAAAATATTCCCTTGGAGATTTAATAAAAACCAATTTTTGGCGGGTGATTGCACAAGCTCTTTTGATGGCTTAAAAAGAAAGGAAACTGCAGTTTTTTTATGATAATTTTATTCTTGTCACAAGTAATGTATGAGCCACACCTGGTATACACACACATATTTTATGTATGGAGTGTGATATCAAACTCATCTACAACAACGAAAGTATTGGTAATAGATTCCAACTTCACAGAACTTTAGGAAGTTATTCATGTCATTCCTCGAGTTGAAGAATACATGAAATATAAATTACAAATTATACTTTTATTGCCGTTGTACGACACATTTTTTAAACAAAAAAATATTACGAAATAATATTTAAACTACACATTTTGAGAAGACTTGTATATTGAACAGTAAAGATTGTAAGGACTGTGGGGCAGCACAATAAACACACTGTTCGGATTACTCCTCCCACACAAAGTATTAATTAATTTGAGACGACACGTGTTCCGGAGATACGTGGATTCCCATTATCCAGTCGTATAACCTAATGAGCAAAAAAATAACTAAAACATGCACTGTTTTTCCTCCTCCCTTATCCCTAATATATGTACAACCTTTACACACACCCATGAACGCAAAAATTCTTAGAAGCCGCCCGAGCGTTCTTAAGTGTGTGCTTTACTCCAATAAATCCATAAACACAGAAAATGATAAGGGCGCTTCTTCCCAATTAAGAAGGTTTTATTCTTCTTAATATAAATGGATTGACAAGCATCTAGCTCGCGCGTCGAGGTTACCGATTTCATCAACTTTAAAATACTTATCTATATTTACATTATGTCCGGCTTTTTCCATATGTTCAGCAACGCCAGACATGTCTGCTCTCCCATGCCGGTAGTGCGAAATATGCTCCTTATACCTAGTTTGAATAGACCTCTTTGTTTGTCCAATGTAGACCTTCTCACAATGTCCACATAGAATTTTGCAAATTCCCCACTTTTGTTTCATTTTCGGTTTGTCTTCATGATTTCCTAAAAGGTTAGGAAGTGTGTTCTACGATTTATAACCGGTTTTCATATTCTTGTCTTTACTTAAAGGGGAATTTAATTAATCTATTTACCAGGAAATTAATCGCGGATATCTTATGTTGGTGGTTTGAATCTGCCATTATGAATGTATCTGTGTTGATTTCTTTTGTTTTCTAATTTACTGTTATTCTTAATTACGAAACTGTCTAAGAAAGGTAGACGATTGTTCATTTCTTTTTCCGTTGTGAATTTAATCAAATCAAATGGCGAGTTTAATTTTGTTTAGAAATTTTCACCGTATATTTTGTGGTATCAAATATTGTAAATATATCATCTACGTATCTCAGCCAAATTCTCGGAAAATAATCTTTTTCACCTTTTTCAAACAGATTAGCAATAAATGGCGACAGCGGGTTTCCCATGGCCGTACCCTCTAACTGTTCGTACAATTTCCATCCGATCTGAAAACTGTTTTGTGACATGCATAACTTCCTTAATCTGGTGTATTCCGCAATCTTAATATCCTCGACTCGTGTAATTTTAATTATTTTCTTAAAAACCTATAGATTATCGTAAAACAGGCACTAAAAAGGATAAAATAAATATATATTTAAAAGAAATAAAAATAAGGTTTGTATAAAACGCACTTCATAAAAACAAGTTGTTATCCTAACTTTTTATAAAAGCTTAGGTTTTTTCCTTTTAACGTGGGGTGAACCATTGTTATCACAGCTGTACTACTTCGTCTACTACTTTATCTACATTTGTATATTATGCACTATTTACTTTTAACAAAGATATCGTGTGTTCATCTATTTTACACGTTTTTATAAAAGCTTAAGCTTTTCCTCTGAGTGTGGGGTGAACCAACAGAACTAATAAGTTTCGTAAACATTAAGAAAAAACATGTTTATATAAAACTCTTTTATTTTTCTTAAGTATATATGTATATTTTGAATTGAAACGAAATGATCAAGTGACAAAATAAAAAGAAAAAAGATGACACATTATTTTCAAGTTACCAACTGTCATATACAAATAAATCAATTCCTTTATATACTACATTGTTATACATACATTCACGGCTGTCTAATCATGCTCATATTTTTTACGTTAAATGTCTTAACGCAACAGGAATTTGATCATTTTTTACATGAAAATACCTGTAAGGATCATTTGCAATTTTTATTCTTCATTGTTCTCACAGCTGTAATCCTTTGCGCTTTACTTTTCCAATATTTGCATATTATGCACTATTTATTATGCTTTTTAACAAAGATATCGTGTGTTCATCTGTTTTACACGTTTTTAAACCAATTCTCATGTAGCAGAAACCATACGTGTGGAAATCTTGTGAAATTTTCTTTTGGCATGCACATCATGCAAACACGGACCTGCAATGTTTAATGTTAATAGACGCTACCAAGCCGCAAACCCGCGGTTTGTGTATTCCTATATCAGCTGCTGTCTATTTATCTTCACTTTCAGTCGCCGACGATTAGCTGGCGCGAATAGTTTAGTTGCTTATTGGTGTTGGTAAAATAATTTAATCGATTATTGGTTGGCGGTAAGTTTTCGATTATATTTTATGTTCGAATAAATAATTTTTTAAAACAACTACACTTTTTCAAATTAAACATAGAAATTCTGTTTAAACTAATATATTGGCCTAAAACATTTTTTCGTAATAAGCATTCATGGTTATAAAACAACTAATTTGACCACATTCTTGCGTTTAATATTACAACAATTACATAAGACGTTTAAATAAAGTCTTCAAATACAAGCATCACTGATGTTAGAAGACAATGTGTTTACATTTAAACCCATATCACTCTTCTAATTATACGTATATGTCAAAATGTGTTCAAAACTAACGAACTAATTTTTTAAAAGCCGCCACATTAATTTGTTTAGTCTGGTTTGACAGGTAGTCATACTTCACGTACACAATTTCATTCCGGAATGTTATTAATAACGTAACTAGACGGTACAATTTTCTTTTCTTCAGTCTAGTTCCTGAATCAAACAACTTTCACTATTAAAGATCTATGGATTCTTGATAAGTATGAAAACAAGTATTGATCGTATACTGTGGGGGTTATGTAAGAATTTAAATATCAAATTTGTGTTTGATGATTTGCAAATTATGTAATATAGCAATGTAATATTAAAAATTTTTGAAATGTGTCATTCTTGAAAGATATACGGGGTGTGTAAATTAAGTAATGAAAATGACAACGTAGCTTTTGATATGGCAACACGGGAAGCACGGGACATGGAGGGGCGACAAGTGGACATTTTTATACGCGTTCAGTGCAAGTTTGAACTCAATCAGGTCATTTGATTGTCCGTTGTCGTTTTTTCCGTTTTCCCAGTTTTCGTAGTGCGTTGTACAAATGAAAGTCATTAATTTCGAGCAACTGTGTGCCATCAGGTTTTTCTTCAGACTTGGGCAAAATGCAACAGAAACTTTTGCAGCCCTACGGAGACAGTGTTTTGTCAAAAGCCCAGGTTTTTCGGTGATTTAAGGCATTTTCAGAAGGAAGAGAGTCGATGGGAGATGAGCCACGCAGCGGAAGGCCTTCAACTGCAAGAA
>JARFOC010010022.1:0-10862 GCA_031763485.1 Osmoderma eremita | reverse complement strand
AGAAAAATGTAAATGTAAATCATCATTCGTACTCTCAACTAAAAAAATTCAAAATTGTTAATTTATCTGTTACTATATCTATTACGGAAAAATTATTGAAAATATTAAAGGTATCGTTAACTATCGAGGACTTACAAAGTCATTTAAAAATTAAATATATAGTTAATTAAACTAATCAAAAATTGATCACAACTTTCTACCGATACAAAAAATAATAATAAAGAAAGCCGATGTGGACCAAGGAAATAGAAGGAACCTCAAACTTTTTGATTTTTGCAGTTGGTATTGTGGTGTCGGGTTGACCCACAGTAGTACAGACGCATGGAGAATATATCGAAAATATTAATATGAGCCTGTAAATTAAACGTAAACGAAACACCAAGAATATTTAAGAATCAAGACTTTTTTTTACAAACTCGTTGGGACACATCAACATTTGCTCGAAGGGGGCAACTTTTAGAGAATAAATGATTTTCATAACTTCGTTTTACTCTGCGCTAGGGGTTGAGTGATACCTTATGTCAAAATTAGCTATTTAAAATATATATGAAATGATCCTAACCTGGGACTTCTCTCTTTTCCCACTCACACCTCCAGTCGCTCTCGTTGCTAAACTCTTAAAGTGAATGCAAAATATGACAAATAGAAATTGTTATCGTTTCATTTTGAAACGTTTTTTGAATCATCAAAAATAATTAAAAAACAACACGAGCTACGAACTTGGCAATAGATAAATAAGAATTTTTCACTAGTTCGTAAAACTTATTTATTTATGGTAGATGTACATTTCACGTGCACATCCACGCATCATCAGTACGACTAACCGCCTCTTGTCCAAATTTAAGTAGTTAGAAAGAGGAGTTTGTGTTAGATCTTTGTAAATTTGGACAAGAGGCGGTTAGTCGTACTCATTTATCTATTACTGTTTTTTGAACCCTTTTTTCCTTTCATTTCTCATTCACCTCTACACCTCAGGTAGAATAGGAGATATGATTATGTTGATAATACATTTTTCATTCTCACTACAGATGAATCATCTATAGTGGTGTACATTCAAGATGTAAAATGTGAATCGACCACAAGATTTTTGCGTGCGCCTGTATTTTTGTACATCAAATATACTAAATAAATGTGGTTTTCTTTCGATATCCAGCGGAAACACCCAAACGACTACGATTTTTTACATTGAAGTTTTCCGAATGAAATATCCAATATCAAATGCTGAACCTTCAGTTTCCAATAAGAAAAGTTATTTCCTGCACTTACTGATCTATGCTCGTATTTCAAATGTTATATCATAAACTTTTTCGATATTTCGTTTTCGTTTTCGTTGATGAATTCACTATTGACTGCTCGATTGCTTCCTCTATTACTTACAATTTGTTTGTTTTTTGACGCAATATAAGAAGGACATAACAAATATTCTACTTGTATTGCAAAAATGAATGAATAATTTACAACTACACTTTTGAGCTTTCGTAGAAGTATGTATCAAGTATCATTACCATAAGCAATGAACATTTCAATTAAATGTTTGGGAAATATAACAATAGATAAAATAAACAAGAAGCGCCTACTTTAGTTTGCTCTAGAAGAAACTTACTTAGGAAGTTAAAGTGGCACCGGCTTTTAAGGAGAACACATCTCGTGTGTATGGGAGGAAATTCAAACATTAATATGTGCACTTTCTGAGTCGACGAGGTACTTGGTGCAAATAGGCAATTTTATTTAGTCGTGTTCAGTCGTAGAACGTATGCGGAAACTTAAATGATATAGCGAATGTAAATATTTGTTGTAAAAATGTAATTCTGTTAGCTCACGTCCACGTAAACTACGCCTTACGTACTTGCAATTAAATGTACACATGTAAGCACAGACTACATATAATGAAAAGGTTACAAACCGATAAAAATTATCGAAAAACATCTTAGTTAAATATACCAGGAACTGGTACAAAAGGTTATTGGAGATAAATGAATATATTTTAAAATTTCTAAAACCCAAAAGTGCTGCAAAATTTTATTACGCCGTGTTTTGTACGATTAAAGTAAACTTATAAATATTTTTATAAAATAAATTTTACGATTTTCCGTTTAAGAACAAAGTTGTGTGCGAGAAATTTATGAACCATTAAAATTAAATTAATTAGAAAAAGTATCACAAAAAATAGTTAATAATGAGCATACGCTCTCTTATTACTTTTAACAAATATGTTCTTTATTTATTTAATTTTATTCTTTTTTTAATAATTGCCCACAGATTTTTAATCTAATTACGGGACAATGGTAAGGAGACAATGAATAATAACTATACCTAAAAAAGCAATACTATTATTTTATGAATAGGAGTAGTTAAACAGCAAGAGCACGAGCGAAATTTCCCATAAGAAATACACGGGGCCCAAAAACACTACTTTTTCGCCATCTTGGATTTCATGAGGAGTGGGGGAGAGATAGGGAAGTCCGAGCATATCTCAACCTGTATGATGGGAACAACAGACAGGTCTATACAGGTAAACATACAGCTTTTGGACATGTATACAGGTAAACAGACAGCTTAAACAGGTAAACTGACAGCTTTTAAGGGGGTGAGGAGAAAAAATGGTGGACGATGGGAGTTCGACTCGACTCCGTGTTTCGAACCCCTATCGCCCACCATTTTTTCTTACCACCCCCTTAAATGCTGGACAGCTTATACAGGTAAACGGACAGGTTTTAAGGGGGTGAGAAGAAAAAATGGTGCACGATGGTGGTTCGACTTGACTCCGTGATTCGAACCTCCATCGTCCACCATTTTTTATTCTCACCCCCTTAAAAGCTGTCCGTTTACCTGTCTAAGCTGTCCAAAGGCTGTCTGTTTATCTGTCTAGACCTGTCTGCTGCTGTCTATATACCTGTACAAAATGCATTTTGTTGGCCCCAAAAAGTTCCCCTCATACAGGTTGAGACGTGCTAGGGCTCCCCTATCTCTCCCCCACTTCTCTAGAAATCCAAAATGGCGGAAAAGTAGTGTTTTTGGGGCCCATGTATTTCTTATGGGGAAATTGCGCTCGTGCTCTTGTTGTTGAATTACTAATAGGTGATCTTATTAATATATTAGTTTTGGCAGATTTACAGTAGAATGTTTTATAGAAGCGTGTTGAGTGATGTGTTACATAAACGATATGTTATGCAATGATTCAGCCGTCTCCATATTTGAGTGAGTTCAAACTGAAATTGTAAGGAGGTGCGAAACGTGTATACATACTAATGGACGACATATGAACACTTACTTATTGTTAGTTAGGTTACAATGAGGCTGTTTGCTTTTGTTTACTCCCTTATCTTTTTGCTGAGTTTTATTTTGATTTTTTTTCATATTTATACTTTAATCGTTTATTATTTTTTCCATAATAAAATATTTTCAAAGCCTAGTTGACTATTTTCCTAATTGTTAGAAACAATAATTCCCTATTTCACTACAAATCAAAATCTAAAAGAGATAGCTATACCAAATGTTATATTAATGAAACCAGAAAAAAATAAGCATTTTAATGACACCTTGGCCAACTATGACTTCCATTAAGAAAATACAAGTTTATATTATATCCCAAGACAAAGAGTAACATGGGCTTTTTAAATGATATTAGATTCTACATAAGTTTTCACTTTTATTTAATCTTAAGGGGTTGTGTTAAAGTTTTTGGACGTTTTCAATTTTTCTTGAATATCTCACAAACCTTGCACTGGATAACAAATGAGACTCTAACATCAACTAAAACTCTATTTTCTGAGCAACTTTGACCATTTAACCGATTTTGTATCTTTAATATTAAGATAGTTACCCATATACGGAGATAGAAAATGGGCACCATATACTAATATATCCCTTTAAATTCTGATATTTTCTTATACACAGATTCGACAACTATTATGAGAATAGTCCATTCAGGCTTTACATGTAAAAATCAGAAAATATAAAAAATGACAGAAAGAAAGAGGGCTTCTATTGCAAAAACGACGAACACATAAATACTAAAAATATAACCACTGCTGGCCAGCAATTAAAACATGACACATTACGTTAGTATTAACCCATACCGACACGCCGTATAAACATACACTAACGATGCCAAGAAATTTAACAATAAAAACACTGCATCAAATGTCAGTCATCCAATTATATCGAACCTGTGCGTATACAGAAATCTAGGTCAGAAGAATAGCGCAGCGACTGCCGTAAACGAAGCCTCTAAAGAAACGAGAAAAGCATGACGATACTGGAAAGCCAAATATTCGCGGTGAAGGCAATACGTTGGTCGGACAAGCTCTTTATCGAGAAGAAAATATATTACACCATGGAGCACAAGATGTTCGATTTGCAGCTGAATTTGATGTATGTACATATGTAAGCATTTACGGTAATAAGAAGTCGATTATTATAGTAAAATATTGTCACTGTCGTTTTGAGACCAGATGTAGTAATTTTAATCTGTATGACCGCGAGCGAGGTCGTTTGGATATGAGTCACATTTACCTTGGTTAGTTAATTTATTGACTGCGTAATATGAGAGAAAGATGTGATGAGTGTGTAGATATCACAACTAAAAGAGGAGCGACCTGAAATGAACAAAGGTAAAATTGTAGAACGAAACAAAATTTTATGTATACTTAGTCTTCTGTTGTTAGTAGTATATTTACCTTTGTAAGTTACTTTATTGACACGAGAAAGTGATGTGGTGAGTGTGGTGGTGTGGTGAGTATGGTGGCGTGGTGAGTGTGGCAGTGTGGTGAGTGTGCACAACCAAAAAAGCAATAACGATTAAAGAACAAATTGTAGGGTGAAAACAATTTTTTTTTGGGTGATTACTGAATACTGAAGGTTGTTTATTTTAATAGTATTATTGCCTTGATTAAAATTGAACGTTTATTTTTACTGTACTATAAATTTACTTAGTAAATGGCAATTAATATTGCTTTTAATAATAATAATGCACATGTTGAAAATACAGAATGTAGAATTTAACTGCTTCCTTCATTTAATAATTTATTAGGCAACACAAAATGCAATTACAGTTCTCACTAAACTCAAGGAGTAATATAAGACGGTAGTTTTATTTTTAAAAATTTTCAATCTCGAATGTTCAACTGTTTTCGCAACGTTATTACATGTCAGATATTTCTGGCGCAGATTTTATTTCACAGTTTAATTTTCGACATTACGTTTGCGCAACCAAGCAATATCTATTTAGAGCAGATTCTATTTTTGCATTTAGTTTCACAAAAAAAAACTTTTAATCGATATTTATATGATATTAAAATTAGTGGAATATAATAATTTTGAACTGGGCGTTTCATAAACACGTAGATAAGCAAGAATTTATAAAATGCATTGGCACGATTCTTCCGCTCATTCACTACACTCATTTTTCTGTCTGTATAGTAACAACAAGTTAAATACCAACACACCACAAGCGTAAATTGAGTCACGTACCTGCGTGACTCATGAATGAAAGATACACGATGTTCTAAGTGGATATTGTTCGCCAGTGAATAGTCGGCGTTTAATGTTATGATTCAACATAATGTGTGTATGTAAAATTTTAGTAGTGATGATGCTGTTCAAAAAGCAAGGAAATTGGTATATTTTCTATAGTTTTTAAAAAGAAGAAATATAGAGAATTTCCGGTCCCTTTCTATAAACTTATTCCTAATCTACTACAATTGCAATCGTAAAAGATGTCAAATAACCTAATAAACTTGACCTTTTACAGGACAAGCAGAAAACTGAGACTTGAAAAAATTGGCAGTTTTGTTTTCGTTACAAGTTCTTTTTGTTATTATTCAGCTGTAACTTACTTGTTCTAAAATGTAAATTTAAATTCATATCCGGTGGTAAGAAGTTTTCAGAACTTGCAAATAGTAACAAAATAGTATATCAAATTAGAATGTAGAAGAGGAAACGGCATCAAATATGGAAATTATAGCAAACTATTAACCAGTCGCCAGTAACATCAAATAATTAATTGAAAATCTCTGATCTACAGCAAGAAAAAAAGATTTACCAAATCTTAGAGAGATATTTTGGCAATAGGCGTTCCAGATGCTACCACCTGACAACTATTATATCGTAAATTTCGGTCTTTTTTGACAGTATACTTATTCAGAACATTTTAACGTACAAGCGATATTTGTAGTTTACAAAAATCATCTTGGCCAAAAAATGGAATTAACTCGTGAACATTTTCGTGTCATTATTCCTTACAATTTTCGACGTGGAACAGTGCATCGACGAACTTAATTCCGTATTTGGTGATGAAGCGCCATCAAAAAGTAGTGTATACCGTGGTACGCCGAATTCAATCGTGGCCGTGCTTCACTCACTGACGAATTTCGTGAAGGCAGTTGTTGTTCCGAAAAATATTGATGCTATGCGTGAATTGATATTGCAAGATCGGTATGTGACGTATCGTGAGATCCTAGACGTATCCTAGGGTATTAGTGGGACCAGTATACATTCAATATTGCATCAACATTGGGCCGTCAAAAAAATTTGTTCGCGTTGGATTCCAGAGAATTTGACAATCGGTCAAAAAACGGCTCGTGTGGATTGGCCGTACGAAATGCTCCAAAAATACCATCAAACGGTACTTCAAAACATGTCTATGACATCGTAACAGGTGACGAATCATGGATCTACATATGCCTATGAGCCCGAAATTAAACAGCAGTCGACTGTATTGGTCTTCAAGATGAGCCAAATCCAACAAAAGTTATTCGCGCACGAAGCACTTCGAAGCAAATGGTCGCCTGTTTCTTCGAGAAAAAACGGACATGTAGCAACTGTACCATTGGCGCAACGTCGTACGGTTAATTCTGAATGGTAGACAACCATTTATTTGCCAGAAGTATTCGGAAAAATAAGGAAAACCAACCGCTGAAAACGGATC
Source organism: Osmoderma eremita (assembly GCA_031763485.1). NCBI lineage: Eukaryota > Metazoa > Arthropoda > Insecta > Coleoptera > Scarabaeidae > Osmoderma > Osmoderma eremita. The sequence continues at coordinate 3,934 of JARFOC010010022.1, read as the reverse complement.
ATTCTCCACCAGGACAATGCGGGCTCTCACACATCAGCTCAAACAAGAGAGTTTTTGGTAACTGAAAAAGTTGAATTGATAGGTCATCCGCCGTACAGCCTTGATTTGGCACCGAATGACTTTCTTGTTTCCGCACATCAAACAAAAATTACGTGGTCAACGTTTTTCTGTGCCTGAAGAAGCGGTTGACGCTTTCAACATGCATATTTTGGAGGTACCTCAATGGGAGTAGAGAAAGTGCTTCGAAAACTGGTTCAAGCGCATGCATAAGTTGATCTTCAAAGAGAATATTTTGAAAAAGAATAATGCCATTATGATTCAACCAACATACACTCCGCGTCAACTGATTAGCCTCACAAAAAAAGTTGCAATTAACGTAAATTTACACAATTATTTTAGGTATAAAGGCAAGTATAGTATTTTTATTGTTATGTTGCTTGAAATTATCATTAAAGTATTAAAAATAATTTTTAACATTAAATGCACTTCTACTAAAAAAAAGCTGACGTGGCAGCCGTGACGTCTCGCCTCACAAGAAAAAAACATAAGGAAAACTCAGGTTCTGTGAATGGAAACAGTTTTATTGTACTACAAAATTGAAAACTGATGAAGTAACAATTTAACTTAACAATATTAATAATGTGTGACTTCCACCCTTGCGAATAACCTCAAATATACGATTTGGTAACGAATTGAACAAAGTGTTTAAATATTCTTGAGGTATGACGTTCCATGCATCCTCTATTGCGTTACTTAGTTATACTGTGTTATGATAATGTTGGCCATGACCATATAATCGTTTCGTAAGCCATGCAATAATATTTAAATCGGGTGATACACTGGGTAGTAATAATCCGTGCGGTGTGAATCGCAGCGTGATCATGTAGAAAATCCAGGGTAAACCTCCTACTATCCTGTTTATGATGGGTGTCATTCTTATTAATAACTCTCTGTACGTTCGGGCATTTTGAATGCCATTTAAAATGTCCAGGTGTACCACACCGTTAGGAGAAATAGCACCCCATACGATTACTCCGGCTGGCCTGTTGTGATAACAAGCCGAAAACTTTTCTTCTTTTCGCAAATCATGAAAATAATACAAATATCCGTCGGGACCGTCCAGACGGAATTGTTTTTCGTCCATGAAAATAACTGTGTGCCACTGATCAATGCAGTCCATATGGTTTCTCGCAAAGTTTAGTCTATTTTCTTTATGTCTTTGCGTTAAAATCGGCTTTTTCTGTAATCTATGCCGTTTTAGATGTGCACACATTTTAATTATTCTTTGTACAGTCCTAAAACTGGCCGTGGATTGCACGGCTTCCTTGATTTTTCTGGCAGTACAACAGGAACTAGAAGCTTCGTCTAGAATATTTCTTCTTTCCCTGTCGGTAGTTACAGTTTGAATGCCGCCTCTGTAATTTTTTCCGTACTTTTCCACATTTCATACATAATTATTCACAACTCGCGAATTTCTGTTAATTCTACCAGCAATGTTTCTATTGGAGTAACCTTCTGTGTGCAATGCTTTAATTCTCCCTAATTCTTCCGCACTCAACCTTCTACGCGTCCCATTCTATTTCAATGACTTCCAAAATTAATGTAAATTAACTATTTATTACTGTTTTGAGCCAACTTACTTAAAAACAAAGTTTTTAGTGGTGAAGCTAATTCGTTGTCGCGGTTTAGTCACTTATAAAACTTGTTGCACTGCGTCAAAACTGCCAAATGCATCATATGCGCTTGTTATCTAAGCCTTCTTTGTTATATAAAAATACTATGCTTGCTTATACCTAAAATAATGTGCAGATATTGTGTAAATTGTATCTTTTCTTGTGAGGCGAAGTTGATGCGAAGTGTATATTGAAATGCTCATGCAAACTTCTATGCATAAAATCTATGCTTGTAATCAGTAACTGTTGGTTACTTTGAACTACAAAACTTTACGTAAACCATGCTAAAAAGAAACTGCACTACTACTGGCATGCTTACTAAACATCCGAATTAACTATTATGCAATTAATTACTCTTCCGGCCCTTTTATCGTACATACAAAAGCGGAGTAACAAATGCGAATATGTAAATGAAAGGCGAGGCTCCGCTAAGTGAAGTTAATTAAACAGGACCGATACGGTAGTCGCAAAACGTTCACACATTATAAATGGCGATCATTAATTTATAGCAGCGCTTCTGCGGATTCGGTTGCCAGTACTAAAGGGTGAATAATTGCATTTCCTTCATCTTCGCGATAGGATACTATTGTTAAATATACATGTGGTACGCTCGTACGTATTTCCCGCATTATCACCGCTATTCTTTGTTTCCAGGAGCCTGGATAATGGATTAAAAAGGCGGTGGAAACGCCCGCGAATCCTGTATGGAAGTTTCAGCGGAATTTCGCCGACGTGGCTTTTCGGCTCGGAATATTTAGAACGTTTGAAGCATGGTAATCGAATAGACTACGCCGCAAAATGGAATCTGTTAAAGCGTTGCAAACAAATCGACGAAGAAGAAACTACGTGCTAGGGGATGAGTTGAAACTCAAATTATTACATCGTGAAGCAATTATTTTGTTGGTTATTTAACAAAAATACTGCTCACATTTCTACTTATCTGTATTTTAGACTGTATTTAGAATTGGATCAAACTTTTTTTTCCCACCAAAGATTTGCATGCATTCCCATCAATTTGAAATGAAAAATCATCCTACTTTTAAACTAAATAAAATTTGAAATATGTATGATTTAAACATGTAATTCCATTGTTATCCAAAACATGATTGTTACCGAGAACGTGCGTGGTAATTTCAGGTTAGGGGCGACTGAGAACAGTTGAAACATTTTTGGAAAAGTAGCTTATATAAACATTATTTCAACACCCATATTTCGATTGAATATCCAAATATGAAGGTCCGCTGAGTATATTCGGAGCTATACTATATTTCAAGAACCTTTCAAGAAGCAAAAATTCGGATAAATGTTACAACTGACCCTACACTTGGGGCAGTTGAAGCAATGCATGGGGTCGTCCGAAATTAATACAAAATATACACTGAGAAATAATATTGTTGTGGTTACCATAGTTGTTGCGAAATTAACCAGAATTTTCACACAATTGTGCTAACCACAACAATACATTTTTCTCGGTGTACCGATTCTTTATACATACATATTTATTTAGAAAAATTAACAAATATCGTATTCCACTTAGGCAGGGCTGAGGTGATTTAAACCATTTGAATAAAATCTGAATTTAAATCATGATGAAAATCAAAATGATTTTTATTTAAAAGCTCATGATTTTTTTTTCTTGAAATAGTCTTTTATATTTCTTGCATTATGTATTCATACAATTACCATAGGAAAATAAGTCTTATTAACACAAAATACATAATTCAGAAAATTAACTAATTTCACAGAATCTAGAAATATACTTTTATACTTTATTCACCGAACAGATGGAGTCCAAAAAATGCGTGATCAATGCGTGATTGTTGTTTTCTATTGGTTGGTAAGAATTCCCGAAAAGTCCATTGCAAACCAAGTAAATGAAAAAATCGTAGTATGATTATGATGCTATTTTCACCCATATTTAAACAGTCGCGTTGCTTCTTGAATTTTAAAGGGCGCCGTTCCTGTAAAATTCAGGAAGCAAACCGACTGTTTAAATATGGGTGAAAATAGCATCATAATTTCTAACATTAAATTTCTGTTTCTTACTAAAAATAAATATTACAATTGCGCTGTTAAAATAGGACAGAAAGATAATAATAAATTAAATTCATTGATTTAAAATGTATAACGCATCGCTGTATTGCATACCAAGGACGCGCAATGTTTATATTGTAATGATCTTCTACAACATCCTGTCGTTTCATTGTTATTGTAAAGGTTCGTGAGCCAGGAAGCAATCGCTACCATCGAATTGTTGATCA
>JARFOC010009992.1:0-10865 GCA_031763485.1 Osmoderma eremita | reverse complement strand
GGCATAACAGACTCAATAGACGGATCGGAAAAGCACATCCCAATATATTTGAATTAATGAAAGTTCTTCAGGAAGAAATGAACTATTATAATATTGTTTTCCTGCAAAATTGTGTGTGCATAAGTACCCCAAAACGAGCAAAAAAATACTGTGAATTAGGCGGTAAAAAATAGTTGCAAGTGATAAATTCAAAATAGACAAACTCTTAGTAACACATTGGATAAGCTGAAATATATTGTAAAATTATAGATAGATTTATTTTTAATTTTAATTAAGTATTGTCTAACATTGAGATTAGATAAACGTTACTCTACATAGAGTTAAAGGTACTTTTTGTTTTAATTTTTCCTATTTCCTGTAAAATATAATGTTGACGCACGAAGCGAGAATTCAAAAACACATTCATTTCCCATCTACAAACTGAACGCCCGAAAGGGTCACAAATCGAGTCTTATATTTCCGATAAATCAGGATTCTAATAACGATTCTGCATTGTCCTTGATCTCTCAATAATTAAAATTGACAAAGATGCCGCTATTCAAACAAACACTTTATTTAAAAAATTAGGTACTGGTAACAGTAGGTTATTAATTTTAATTAATTTTGTAATTTAGTACTTTGTAAATGACAAATCAAAATAGATGCACATAAAATGCTTAAGAGCCGTAGTATACTATGAATTACCTGAACCCAATTTCAATTTTCCATTCAGGAAAATTGTTAATTCAGACAAATGACTGACAGTGTTGAAACCGGTGAATCTTCGACAAACAGAACCGCTTAATTAAACTGTGATAGTGTTTATACAGGCGCGACTATTACCACTTTCCGCTAAGTGTAAACGCCAGCTCGTTGATACGAAGTCAAATTAGCAGCTTAACCTGTTACCATTCGTGTTATGTTGCAAAGCAAATTGTTGCTGAAGTGAGAAAGTAAGCACAATCGATCAGATTAAAGTCTTTGTTCTACGCGATGTAATTACTAACATTCAAATTAATCATTACCACTTGTTAACTATTATATGTCCATTCTCTTATACAAATGTATATGTTAAACTGCGCGAGATGTATTACGTATGTACATATTTATATAAGAATTCTAACAAAAGTAATAGTCACAGAAAAAAGAAGAATTAATGGGAAAAAAGTAGTGATTAAACCGTTCGTTAAAAGTTGTTCGTGTATTACACAGAAATCCAAGGTTACACTTTCGGATCATAACATTCTGTATAGTGACATGTTGCATAATCGTTAAACCCTGAGGGCGTCATTTTAATAGGCCAACACGATTTAACAACGCGACCAATATACACATTCGTGTTTTGTATATGTGTTTATATGAATCTTATTTTTGCTTTAGATTAATAAAATATTTATAATTTCTATTTCATTAATAAAACAGATCCAGAAGTTAACGATAAGATACTAAAGTTCGTATAATGAAACCATTTGAACTGCACAGTGTTATTCAAATTGTGTTCTGTGTGAGGGCATTTTTATTTTTATTTTTACAATGTAAAATCCATACACCGAACAAACGACAGTACATAAATATTCGGAAGGAAGCAAAACTTGCTACATCAAGGTTGCTGATTCCGAAATGTGAAGGATTCGATCGGCGCGAAAAACAAATAATATTGCTGAAAAGAAAAATATGGCTGTCCATAGAAATAATGGCGTGTTGTTTAGGAATATCGAGAGAGCGGTTGTTCTGTCATTGACAGTCGCTTGATATTTTTGCTCGAGAAACAAATTAGTTAGAGAAATCTATCTATAACTAGATTTTGATCAATAACACCGTTGTATATTCAAAGAATCGATCGGATCGGATCGACGACAGAATAAACAACGGGATTTTGAGAAACAGAAATTAAAGAAAATTGAAAAATAAAACTAAAAACCGATAACTACCAAAGTTAATATTCTAGTTAAATTAAGTAAAATTTTAATTCCGGTCATATAAATTGCTTTTCCTGCCGTTGTCATCTAGTCAGTGTAACCAAAGATTCCATACCTAAAAGATTTTGATTTTCGTAGTTGGTATCCATTTGGCGTTTGGTACAATTTCGTTAGGTTAGAATCTATCTGTCACTTTGACACACGGTACGGTGTTTGCCAGTACAGTATTGTTATTACACACATCAAAATAATCTAGGAGACAAGCAAGGAAATGCATTTCTGCTGCACATAGGCGAATAATTCTTTGTGAAAGTATAAGTGGACCATCATTACTTGGTTACTTTTATAAACAGTGAAGAGTACTTAATGAGAAATGTCTGTTTTTTTTTGAATAATTTTCAAAATTAATAAGTTTTTATAAAACTTATGTAAAAAAAACAATAACAATCAACATGTGACAATGAGTCCAATGTCAATACCGGGTGGCGCCTCCACGAGTGTTGACTACCTTTCTGCACCTGTTTGGCACACCCATAATCAAGTGGAAAATCGAAAAAGATTTATGCCAATAGCAACCATGTACGTACTAATAGTACGTTCATAAATGAAGTATATAATATATCTAAAAATATATAAATATACCTGTGGGATCACACAATACGTCTGATTGTATAGTTCCAGACATCCACACGTACAGACAACTGTTTCGGACTGCCTAGTCCTCATCAGTGCACGTCGGAGGATGCCTGGTCGAGATCGTTCAGTACGCCGTATCGAAGACTTAAGTTAGCACATGCCTTTAGGAAAATCTCCAGAGACATCTAACGCCCAGCCGCGGATTCATGGCGTAATCTCCATGGTAACTGGTAACTAAGTTGCTAGTCAATAGAGATCCGTGCTAGCGTGTGATCGATATGACGTCGATATGACTAATAAATCGAAAAAGATTTCTGCCAATAGCCGGCACCTACGTTCAAAAATGAAGTATATAATATATCTAAAAATATATATAAATATACCTCTAGGATCACACATCTGATTGTATAGTTCCTGACGTGCACTCTGGTCTCGATCATGGCATTGCGCTGTTCTACAAGACACTGATACAATTTCTGTTTTACTTCAAAAACTAGATTGTCACGTTTAAATTTCTTTATTTTGTTTTCATTGATTTTATTCCATTGACGGACATCTGCCGCCGTCTAGTTGCGTTATCCTGGTTCCGCAGATCAATACTAACGATCTGGCTGAAATCTATCAGCGTTCAGCTAATCCTTGTTGGAGGGCACGAGCTATATCGATGCAAATTACGACAACTGCGTGAAAATCTCATGCTTTTTGGAATGAACAGCCGTTGAGAAGAGTTGGGTACAATTAAATATTGGCAGTTAAGTGTGGCAGAGTTGCCGTTTTCGAGAAAATTACCTCCGTTAGTGGAACTGGATTTTCTTTATTGCTTTCCTAATTGCGAATAGATCGCTGAGCGTCGGATTAATTTTTGGGACGGAACAATCATCTTCTTGCAGTAAGATCTGTTTAATCACCGATCGACCACGTGTATCGCTAAATTTGCGCAGTTACTAATTTAGTGTTGAATTTATATCGTAGGCTGTTTAGCTTGAGATTTATATAATTGGGCACTGTCTAGCTTGGAATACAGTTTTTTCTTGGAACGCTCTGGATTAAATTTGAGCTATACAACCGCCTACTTTGAATTACGTTTAAACTACTCGTTGGATCACATAAATGTTTATTGGAACTGTGCCGCTGCATTGTTATCCCTTGGTGAATTCTTGCCGTTGAGTGGAGAAGGCGCCGAAGGAGTCCTCTCGTAACAATTGTCGAGGCTATCGTCCACGAAATAACACCCGTGGCTTCGAGTTCGGATTGTTCGAGCGCCCACTTCTCGTTCGGCTGCGAATGTCTTATCAAGTGGAGGTCGTTGATTACGACAGAAGTCCTTCGGGTATTCCATCAACCGTACCGATAAGTACATTTAATATTTTTATTGGCTCCTCGCGTATCGGGTGCTTGACGGTACCGTTTTGGCCTTCAGCCGTAGAATTTATTGTTTTAATATCATATTAGTTAGTAGTCTTAGCGCAAATTTTAGAGTAAATAGTAAATATCCGGATTGTAACAACTCCGCTGAGTTGTGTATTGAGTATCATTGTTGAATTTTCTCCATTTGACACATATCTGAATAGGTGACCCCTATTCTTTTACGTATCTATTCCTTTTGTAATTTAATATAATTAAATAGAATTTAATTTAACCAAATTTTGTGGTTTACGTGAAGATATTAACCTTGTCCCCTTGTTCGCCTCCCCCCTAACACCGCGACCTTTTCCGCTAGGTCGACGCACCTCGCGGGCAAACGGAGTGGCGCCTAGAAAATTTCGTCCTCCCTCCTTCTCCTCTCTCAAAGGAAACCCGCACGTTCCTCACCGGGGGAGCTGGCTGGGAGGGCGTCCGATCGAGGTACGGTCCATGGTGGGGGCAGGTCATTGATATCAACCTTAATAGTAGAAAGATTGGGGACGTGGCAAAAGTTCGATGCAGTATGCTTCTCTGCAGCAAATCCCATACGTGTTCTATGGGATTTAAATCTTGTGATTACGTTGGCAATGGCAAAACATTAAGTTTCGTGGTTTTGAAGAAATGCACGAATGATACCTATAGTATGCGCAGGCGCAATGTCGGGTATGAGTTGAAAATTTTCACCAATTCTTGCAGAATATGGTATCACAATGTTTTGAAAGATATATCCCGATAGTCAATGGTGTTTAAATACGTATCCAAGAGAACGAGGGGAAAGTTACGTATGTGGGCGAAGCTCCAATTTTCAAAAAAAAAAAAACGTGTAGACAACTGAAAAATAAACAACTTTTCTTAATAAAAAAAAGTCGGACGGACACAAGATTTCTTCCGCGATTTCCTCACGACAAAGCAGGAACTTCTGACGTGCCACTAACGACAGCCAGAACCAATGACGCCACAAATGCAAAGGTACAGTTGAAACCTTTATTTGATACCCACCCTACTCGAGGTAGCTCCGGCCAGCTTAGTGGAGGCGGCTGGGTTAAAGAGTTGGCGCCACTTCCCTTAAAATTGTTCTTACCCCGAGATTCCACGTACGGAAGAACGGGGACGGATATCGTCCGGATTAGATATCTCTTACGAAATTCATTAAGTAAGACAAACTTTGATGTACAACTGATATGTGTATTGATATAATTTCTAAGTGTAAGTGTAAAAAGTTACGAGGTTATTTAGGTTGAAGCCACCAATGACAGGTTTGTCCGGGTGAAGCCCTTTGAAACCGTAAACAAATAGATGGGTGATCACTCAACTTCAGATCACCAGGGTACAATGTGGTTGAAGGCCAAAAAATTATTTAATTTAAGTTAAGTAGTTTACTAGTAAAGAACCAAATATATGTATATTTAAACAAATTCAACGATGTCCGCCAATTGACAAATAAATGGATAAATCCGACCTGTTTGATGAGCTCGTGCCTCAATCCAGGTGAACCGGTTTCTGGTGGAAGGATTCGACTACTATTCGGCTCGACAGACCGCGTCCCACTAGCTGGTTGGTGTGGATTTATCCCCAAAAATTCCGATTGTGATCGGCAACTACCACAATTATGATCATCCCCAAAGTTAAGGGGTACAAATAACAAAAAAAAAAGAAGCCCAAAGATACATGTTGGTATTACCACGTGTCATCAACAAAATAAAAACAAGAAAAAGGAAGGATTAGCAATTAATACCTGGGTGGTGAGGGCTTCGCTTATGCTCCACGTGTTGAGTCTATTAACCCACAAAAGTCTTGTGAACGTTCCCCAGTCGAACGTGATATTATTATTGGATATAATCCCTATATTTCAGGGCGGATTTCCCACAAATATTTCCAGAATAATTACTTTCCAAAACTTAATTGCTCCGCAAAATCCAATAACAGGTGTGACTTCAAACACTGCGAGACTTAAAAGACCGAATTTGACCACTAGCTCGCTTACTACGCCCAATACCAGATTTTTCTGATTTGTCGCTGTCTGTGGCGATATCCGATAACCGATCGCTATTGATCGTCGCGTCTAATCTATCCACCGCTAGATGACCTTGCTACCCCCAATCCGCACGAATAATTTATTTTATTTACAAAATACGTCGAATGAAATCGTACATACTCTCAGAGGACGACGGGTATTAAGGCCATCTGCATGGAGTCTTCTCCTCACTCTTCGATCGCTTAGGTATTAGCACATCATGAGTGTCATAAAGTCGAATCACTAATTCTGTTGCCGTCATGTTGCGGTTTCTTAAAGCACAAAGTCTGTATTAGCTGTCATGAATTAGTCGAATTGCTCTTGCGCGTCCTGTATGACGTTCACGCACAGCATTAGTTTGCTGATATCTCAACGATTTATGACACCTTTTGGCGTCTTGAGAGCTTCTGCAACAGCCCTTTGTGTTAAACCACTTTCAAGGATTCCAATAGCTTTTAATTGCATATCACGGTGTAACTGATGTCTCTTCATCCTCAGTTAATGCTAAAGTAACTGGAAAAGAAAATTGATTACAAAATAAACACAACAGTTTCAAGATGACAGATCAACATATCTTTTTTTTTTAATTTCCACTGATTTTTCAGTTAATAAGATCTTATTGTCACTTAAACTATCAAAGCACCAGCAGCAAACTGTGTTGACGTTTCAAATAACATTACAAATCTTTGGTTATATATGGCTCATAAACTACTAGCAAATAGAGCCTTGTCTCCTAGATTGTTTTATGTGTATAACACTTTGTTATTGCTCAACGCAATCGGCGACTTCCACGTACAACATACAAAGCAATAATTCTGCAATATATGGATAAAAATATTTCGTTCGTTATTAACTTACAATATCTTCGAGGATCCTAAGTATGTACCGCCATGCCTATATATATAAGATAAGTTTACTATATTAAAGCCTTGAAGAGGAATTTTACAACCCGTAGCGTTTATATTTTTGAAAAACAAACATTTTCTAAAGCTTTCTACTAATTATCACATTTACTGACCATTTTTATAAGCACTTAAGTAAACATAACAATAAAAGTGAAATAAAAATATAATGGATGCTAAAATTTATTCATTACTTCCAACCCAGTAGATTTTACAAACACTACACTCATCAAATGCACATCAGCGTTTTCATAAAACTAAGCCTGAGGTGAAATATTTATCAACCACAACGATGTATCCATACCAAACAAACGCACAAATAGTAATAAACGATTATTGAATCGCACACATATTTTGAGTTGAATTTTATATGCAGCAATATATATGTAAATAAGTCTGCTTTAGTGCTCTTATAGGTAATTGTAGAGTGAGTTTTGCATAGACCTCCAATAGGATGAACGCGAATAAAACGAAAACACGAAGGTATTTGGCCATAATAAAAATATAGCCAGAGACTATATCGACAGCACCCATATGTAAAATGTATACTTGTTTTGGTTGTGTAAATTGTAAATATGATAACACCCAACAGAGATTTGTGCTATTTTGTTTGTCTTACGTATTGACGGAAGTTAGGAATTCTAATCGAATACGAATCTTTTATTGCATACTTATGTAATTTTGCGGGATCTCGTAAAATATGTCTAAAGGAATCTCGGCTTGGATTGCGTAAGAACGGTGTAATTAGTTTTAATTTATTTATCTTAAACTTCTATGTTATACTACCATGTAAGAGGTATGTCCAGAAAGTAAGTTTCGGAGAGGCATTAAAAAACGCCCGGCGTGTATTTGAAAAAAATGTATGACATCATTTAAGACACACTTTACGTTGTATCTTTATTGTTTACCACAATTGTTTAGGCATCTTTTATAGCGTTTCACCATTTTCTGTACCTCCTTTTCCTAGAAGGAGGCTGCTTATAATGTCAATGTTCTAACAGCTTCTTTCACCGCGTTTCCATCATCGTAGTGTTGACCAGAAAGTCTGTGTTGTAGGACACAGTTTTCTAAGCGTTTCACAATAAGAATAAGCGACTAGGCATGCTCAACCATGGTATGGATCTCATAATAATTCCCGCTTACACACTGCTAACGTGACATCTTTAAAACAAAGGAAGATCGGGTCTATGTTCATAATTTTTTTTTTCGGTGATGGACATTAGGGTATAGTGGGGAAACCAGCGGGTAATTGCGATCATCAGATATTTGATTTTATAAAATGGAAATAAATATATAAATTGTAACAGTGGCACCATCTAGTACGAATTTAGGTAACCTAGTTTTGGTATCCTGCATAACAAATTTCCTCGCCATTTTTCGTAAAATGACAGTTTCCTGTCGAAGCCTCAGTGAATGTAATTTTATCAACTAGTGGAATACGAGGTAAATACAAAAATAATTAGTATCGGAATTTGCCTGAACTTTGATGAAGAATGTGCTTACAGTCAAATACAATGGGCGCACATCAGGATTCCCGAATGTTTAACCTTAGAAAATCTAACCTAGATTTTGAAATATTTCAACACTTCCGGTAATCACGACCAAATTCGACGGGAAATGGCGACCAGTGGTTGTGATTCCCCCATACAGAATTTCAATAGGTAATTTATTTTTTTCCTCAAATGTCTAGACATTAATCGAGATGCCCAGAAATTACAGGAGACGAACTAACAAGTCAAATAGGACCCAAGACGACCTAAGGCATGCTTTAGCTCTGATAGACAATGGTGGCAAAATTCGAAATGCTGTATGAACAATTCGGCATTCCTTATGGATTTCTACAAACAAAAATTAAAAAAGTGGGAGACAAAAATGATGGTCCAAGAATGGGACGCAGATCAATCCTTTTCCCGCAGCGGGAAGCTGCTATTGCAGATCACATTAAATTATTATCCAAAATGTTCTATGGGTTAATATCAAAAGAACTTCGAAGAGTAGTCTATTAATATGCAGATCAAATTAATATCGAGAACAATACACAACTAGCTGAGAAAGATTGGATGAGTTTTTGCGGAGAAGTCCAACAATTTCAATGTGTGAACTATTAAGTATAGTTCACAAACGAAAGGAACAAGTTTTATTATATATGTATGAACATATATAATTACGACATCCCAAACTACATTTATTGTATATTACACGGATTTGTGATAGGCATATCTAAAACTCGTTTTCGTACTTAAGTACGAAGCAGCTTGAATTGCTCATTAAAATTGACGGTTTGTATTTTATATATGTAGTTTTGTGTTTCCATGCGAACATACTAATGATTAATATTCCAATATTTTCCTGTTTTTTAATGTTTGCATTCCTTGCTGCATCATAATAACACGTCATAAATACATACTTAATAAAACTTTCGTTTTGTTAATTTTCGCCTTTCACACGTGAGTCCTTCACATTTATTCTTTACGCGGATGAGGCATTTGTCGCCATCAACTGTTTATGATAAGCGCATCGTACTTTCTGTATTAGTTGTTCATTTCTTCTTTTGCGATTTCATAATTATGATTGCGAACAGAAAATAAACATCCCCTTCGGATGTTTCTACAGGTAACCAATCCTTTCGTAAACCTAACGATAATAACGATTACAACTAACGATCAAAGTGGTAAGGGTATTTTGATTTTTACTATTTGAAGCCACCGTATGCTATTCTTTTCTTCCCTTTTCTCTTCGCAAACTACAAATAACTACTTTTTTTCTTCCTGTTCGCGCTTTACATTCACAATTGCTTTAGCTTCAACAAATTGAGACTTGACGTTATTTTTAGACTTTTATATTTATATCCGTTCGTCTAGCGACGAACCAATTACTTCGTTACTAAGCGATTTTTACATGATAACGGAATAAGGGTACTCCGTTACCATACGTAGATACTTGTTACTTTGTACGATAATTTGTAAAAGCCGTCGAAATCCCTTTTGCATTGTCTAATGTTATGTATGAGACTGTATTATGACATGTTTAAACATAAAATGTTCTTTTATTTAGTAACATTATAATTAGTCCCATTAACTGCCACCGGCTGCACTAAGAATGATTTTATTCCCTAAACGTATAGTGTTCTACGTTACCGACTGAGAAAGAGAGAGAGACAAACGCATAATTCAATCCAACTATCAATGCACATTATAGGATCATAATTCAATAGTAGGCAAGTTCTCTTATGCAGGAGAAAAACCTAATAATAAAAGTATTAATAAGAAAACAGAAGATGGTTTGGGGGATGGTAACAGTATACATATTTTATATTAATGATATGTGTGCAAGAGATAAATATATGTAATACAATTAAGTAGTATATAAAAGAAAATGATTATAGGGTAAATATTTCCAATAGATAGAAGAATAAAGATTTCTGGATGGGTTTTTACGATAGCTCTAATGTGTTTGCCAATATAAACGCCAGTATTAAATATACATAACACCAATCAAAGAGTATTCACCCTAAGAGATTTTTATCCAATCTTCTTACCGAAATGCCTGGATATATTTTAAGGACTAATAGATGACTGCTCTATTAGATTCAAACCTGCCCATGCTATTACCTACCTTTTTTTTGAAAAACCTTTCTGCCTCAGAGCAAAACACAAATAATCTCGTCACCTTCGAAAACACACTAGAATTGAATAAAAAATGTAATTAAAAAAAGGACAAAACATCCTCTGTCAGAATAATGGTAGGTAGGTAAGCATTAATCGCGTACACAATCAGGCGATCTGAAATAATATTATTTCCACAGTGCGAATTCTACTCGTTGAAGAATGTTGAAAAGCACAATTCATTCCGTTGGAAAGTAATATACGCAAAACAATATAACGCCATCGAAACGGTATCACATTTAATAACAGAAAAATCAAGAAATCATATACCGCTAGAAAAATTGGGAAAGGTGTGGCCAAGGCTATCTACTATAAACTATGCTCAAATCGTCCAGAATATATTACA
>JARFOC010009981.1:0-10866 GCA_031763485.1 Osmoderma eremita | reverse complement strand
AAAAAATTGCCTTTTCAATTTTTCTACGACTGGGGAGCTGAGGTAATTACCGCCTTCGCGGAGGCAGTCAAGTCGCGAATGACAGTGCAGAAATCGGAATGTTATAAGATTGAAATTAGCACTTCTGTTGATAACCGAAATGCGCAGCACCTTTAAAGTATTTTTGAAATGTCAATTTTCCTTTCCGAACCATTTGCAAGACCTTCGACAAAAATGAAATTAAACATCATGCAATTCTGGGACTAGAAGAAATTTGAAATTGAGTGTTTGAATCCTGGTCGGTGTCATAATGGAAACTAACAATTTAATTAGACCACCAAAATGTTAATTTTGAAAATGAGTCTATTTAGTAGTGGAGCCGGTTATAACTTAATGTTCGATTACCTTCAAAATGCCCGGTGTCGCATTACAAACAGCAAGGCTCTCTGGCGTTCAGTTGATCTTAAGTCGCTGTTTTGTTTGGTTGTGCGCCGAAATAATGCTAAGTTTGAAAGTTGAACAAAGCGCCAATTTGAATTTTTTCGTAAAATTCAACAGAATCTTTGGAAATCCTTATCATGGCTCACGGGAATATTTGCGTGTCTGGTGCGCGTGTGTTTGAGTGGCACCAAAGATTTAACGAGCAACGTCAGAATGTGTTAGACAATTGAAGAGATCCAGAAGACGACCTTGCACTTTAAGAACCGAAGAAATTGCAAACTCAATCGGATCGTTCGAAATGATCGTGAAATCAGTGATCTAATGATTCTAACACGACAAAATTTTGTGCCAAGATATTCCCAATGGCTTTCACCCCAGAGCAAAAAGAAGTCGCGAGGAATGACGTAGGTCCAAGCTTGTTCCAAAAAATAATAATTTGTGACGAGAGCTGAAGCTTGCAGTTTGATCCTGAGACGAGAAGGCTCAGGAAAATACCACCGTGCATTAAAAAAGTAAAAGCAAGTCAAAATTTATATCATGCTTATCGTGTTTTTCGACATCAACGGTGTAGTTTTGGCAGAATAGATTCCTGAAAGCATAACAGTTAACCAGCATTATTACTAAGAAGTTTTGACAAAGTTGAGAGATGCCGTCAGAATTGTGGCGAAATGTTTTCGTGAGGACAACGCCCCTACTCACACAGGGCTTTCTGTGAAGGAGTTTTTTGACCGTCAAACACATTATTACACATAAACATCCCCCAACTTGGTCAGACTTTCCCAAAGAGTTCCCAAAAGTTTAGTTATCATAGTGGGAATTAACAATTTAATTAGACTATCAATGAAGTTATGAGACGGAGACTCTCAATTCTGAAGGTATTTCAGTTATATAAAGAGGTGAATCAAAACAAATCTTAATATTAACTAATTGTTTTAGAAATTACCGTGCCTAATAGGTTGAATTTGAAGGTAATTATCCAAATAAAATCCTGTCTTACTTCCAGCGATAATGCAGCTCAAATTATAACTAATTTTTAACACCATTTCCCTCAAATTTTGTTTCGTCACACAGGCGAATTTCACTTCGATAAGCAATTATTAATTTGTTACGTCAATGACACACCCTCAAAGACGTCTATTAATATTACCAATTAGCGAACCTAATTAAGTGTGACAATTATAATTAAACCCGTTGAGGAGGAAGCTTGTTAGACTGACAGGATTGTTTGGCACAATTAGATAATTACGCGTGTTACGTAAGGCTCTGTACGTTAATAATTCTGAAACATAATGATATATTTATAATTTCCAATTAACCAATATGAATATATTTCAATTGGAAACTCAACTGATAGAAGCTGTGCAGTCCGATGCATTCTGCACATTTAAAAAATCAATATTTTGTATATGTAGGTCTTCCAATTACATATCAATATGGCCTAAACTAACTATATCGTTTTGCATACCTCTTAATTACACAAATAAAATGATTTAAAAACACGATACTCTTACAGTAAATTTCATACAACACTGTAATAACAAGAGTCGTACCACCACTAACAGGACGGAACTAATAACAGTGCAGCGTACGGACATGACAAAGGTTCGAAACAATTTCCGATCGGGGACTGTATTTCGAGGAGGGATTTAGTAGCGAGTACGCATCGCACCTTGCATCTCGACGACAGCTTTTCTGAGAAAAGTAAGTTTTAATGGCAAGAGTACGGTGCTCCATACACCATTTTGGCAACTGACAGTTGACAGATTGACACTACCCGAACTACTGCATCACTTAAGCCTATTCCCACCCTTCTACGATCTTAACTTACATCACAATGGCCTACTGAAGGTAGGGATGTTTCCCTGCCCAACCCTGTACAACATGAAAACCCGTCCGCTCAAATATGAAAATTGTTAAATGTGTAAATAGTCAAATGACTATGTACAACATTTTTTAAAGTGTCCGGCAACCATTTGTATGGTAGATCAAAAAAAATTGTTGGTGTTTTCTGCATTTCCTTAATAATATCATGAAAATGGGAAACTTTCCATTCTGTCTACGCGCATACTCGCCAACGGGTAGAGGTATAGAAAAGGTTTTAAGACAAAAATTGTTTGTTTGAATGAGTTTTATTAAGCAGATAAAAAAGTTCAATGCATCAACATTTTTACATATATTAATTAAGAATTAAAAAGGAAAAAGGATTTCCATCAAGATGATTGTCCAGTGCACGGTACAAATAAATTTTTTCCCGGCAAAATGGATAGGTCGCTTTTCTGAGAATCCGTGGGCACAACGATTCCTGGATTTGACACTTTCTGACTTTTTTCTTTGAGAATATTTCAAAAATCCCCTTTGGAGATATTGGCCACCTAGAAAATGCTATATGTATGTTGTTCAGATTTCAGCTCTATACATAAGAAACGTGTCAAATGAATTATGCAACAATTCTTGACATAGGAGACCAATTTAGTTTATGAATAGCTTCTGAATATTATTTCTTCTTGCTTAATAGGTCAATCAAACACCAAAATATACAAAATTATTTATGGTTTTTCCCATAAAAGTTATTCTCATTTTGATTAATAAGGCTATTTCGGAACATTTAAAAATTTCAAATGTCGTCTTAATGGTAGAAGAAGAGTGCCTCTGCTCAAGAAACAGAGACTAGTGCCAAAAACAATTTTTCAATAAATAGTTACTAAAAATGTTTTCCCTATGGATTAAGGCTTTTTTTCTGGACACTGCACAAGGAAAAAACTTTACCCCATTTTAGTTTTTCAAACATGCACTAACAATTGGTCGAGAACCATTTTTAAGGAACTCTTCATTAAAGTTTTTCTCAAATGGTGCGAACAATATGCCGGACACCGTATACATCAATTTCAATGTGATTAAGTCAGAGTTTATGAGGGCAATAAGATATCTAGGATTAAATCCCATTATTCGCCTTCCAATAATCATAAATTCTAATCCCTTATACCCATTGCCAAAAGTTTAAAGGCACCTCTAACTTTCGGTTAGATTTACAACATTACATCAACCGTAATTCAATCTGTTCGACAAGTTAAATGTATTTAACTTGCACTATATATACCTTTAATTGAATCCGATTTCTGCCCGTTCTTCCGCGAACACAAGTAATTTCAATTCAACAAGTTTTCCACGGGCCCAACCGAGCCAAACTTCCCCCTCGCATAAATTTATTCACCTCGAAAACTACTACCCGGAATATAATTATACGCGCAGTCCCTGATTCGTCTTAATTACAAATGGAAATGCAATCGTAGGTTCCGTGAAGATAGATCCGACAAGGCGGCCGCGTAACGAATTAAACCTGAATATTGAGATCGCATTGTGGCGGTTTTTGTCGAGTTTTCGGGGACAAGTCTATCGGACTGTGCGCGAGCAACCGTGGTGACTAGTAATCAGGCGATAACTAGAATATTGTATCGGTATAAAGCAGAAAGGATGCGGACAGACAATAGATAAGGGAAATAAGCTGTCATCGGGTTTTGCTTCGATGCTGTTGGTGCCTTCTCTGAACGGCGCAACTCCGTTTTTGCTCCTGAGATCTGGTTTATTGGGGGCGTGTTTTTTGTCTCTTCTTTTGTCCTGCTAAATGTGATCGTTATATTTTATTGTTTGAAAATGATTCGGTGCTCATCCCACTAACCGAATGGATTTCGATTGTCTCAAGGTTCATCGATTTTGGATGTCGATGTTTTTCTTTCAAAATTCTTAGTACAGAATCGTTTTGAAAATATTATGCCATGTAGGATGCACAAAAATTGTCTGTGATAGAATGTCAGGGCATGTCTCTGTATTAGTTAATCTGCAGAGACTTCTTAATGCGTAGCAATAACTCGCAAGGCTCTTAGTGAGATGGTTTATGTGACTTTTCCAAGATTATTCTGTATGTAATCCAACATTATTCTCAATAGTATCGTATTGTTATATCTTCGGTAGCATGTGTTACTCCTTGTGTTACTTTTATTAATTAGTTATTACTCATGAACCGATACGTCGAAACCATTTGTCTGCTACAATATCTACTCGGCCTGTTTTTGTGTTGACAATACTAATACCATCAGCATATAGGACATTTATCCCATTCGAAATATTAGCAGTTACGTCATTTATGTAAACGATAAATAATACAGGACCTACACAGATCCGTGCGGAACGCCCGCCTGGGTCGGGATCCTATCAGAGCTATTTCTCTTTATCCTTCCGTTTCATTCTCCAAGCAACTCACACATCGTTTTCCATCGTTTTTATTTGCCAGAAGGTCGCCATCTTCTTGTGCTAAAGTATTAGAATAGATATTTTGGAATTTTCGCTTGATCTCTAAAGGAATTCCTCTTTTTTGTACTGCTCTTGGTTTCAGTTGCTCTGAAAATAACTCACATTTTAGCTGCTTCGAAAATATGCCCCGCTTTTCTATTTCGGTACCATTTTCTGTATGTAATACTTGACAATTTCAGCATTGAGCATTGTAAAGAAGTCCACCAATAGCGAACGACGGGTGTTTCTTTGAACATTGAACGATGCACGCATTTTATCGACTAGATTTGTTCCGCTAGAAAATGTGACAATATTTTTTTTCCAGTTCATCTGTGCTTTCGTCTATGCGACGTTAGATAAATGCATGCTTGATATCAGAATTACATTTTTACCTTTCTATATATAGGACACGATTGCAGCCGTTGCAGTGGGATCTCGTGAAAGGTGCCGAGTAGACGCAAAACTACTCGTAGTCAGTTTTCGCCTTTGACATGGCATACACGTTGAGTTCCCGATGCCAACTTAGGTTTCTATCTCTTCTTCCTCTCCTTCTCTCTTCTTCTAAAGAAGCCCTTTATGATTGTGGGCGAAACATCGACATCCTCTAAGTCAAATATGACACGGTCTAAACCAGGAAGAAGTTTATTTAATCTAACTCTGACCGTGGAAGCCTTCGTTTTCATTTCATATTGGAAAGATCTTTTTTCTTCTTTCGCCGATACTTTTGTCGTCAAAGCGGATGCAGCGAAGTAGGAATTTACAATCTAACACTCATAAGAAGGCGAAACATTTCAACTCTATAACCATCTTCCTCCGACAGTTCTTCTAAACTTTGTCTATTACTGTAAAACACCCGTGCAAGATAAAGCAGGCCAATAAATGCTCTGAGTTCAATTAAAATCTGCAAATTTTGCATCCCTTTCACGTGCGTATCGAGAACGAACAGTTTAAATGTATAGATTGGTGTGCATAACAATCTTCTTGAATATTTCATCACAAAATCAAACAGTTCCAGCATTCGAGAGCAGAATTTACCTATCTTGCAAGTCCTATTACAGCTAGCAGCTGCACTAATATGTTTTGTCATCTGTATTTCATACGAAAACTTGATTTTCTTCCAGTTGGCGGATTCATATTTCCCAATATAAAAGTCCTTGACAGCATTGTTCTCATCACCTTCTAAAGATGCATCATGAGAGAGCATCAAATTCTTGATCTCGTTGTTCAATGATATCGTGGCTATCTATATGACGTCAGGAATTTTAAACAAACACCAAAGCTATTTGTTGCAATATTTCCGCAACATCCGAGTCATCTGGTCAGAACATTCGTTGGAAATCATGGGACAGAAATATATTTTAATGATCGGGCGCGATGAGACTCCTAGATTAAGTATGTAAAAAATGCGAATTCTTGTACTGCAATAGAAAGAGGGACTTACAGGTTACCGTTTAGTCACTCTGAAAAAGTATGGTGCTACGCAAACCGTTTTTGAAACACTTCACAAACAGGTTTCGGATACGCGCGCAATGAATCTGTGTGTTATTCATACACCCTTCTTGTTCGAGTTGTTATTCCAAGTTATTATCATATTATTTGTAGTCATTTGATTTTGTGTCTTTGTATTTTTTTAAATTCTTTTTGTTTATGTTTCCTAGGGTTGTAGTTAAATAGTTTATCTTAAATATACAAACGCAATGATCCATTTGCTTTGTTAAGTATTGTTGGAGCTCCAGATAAGTTTCTTCTTGTGTTTCTTTGATTTGTTCATTGTTAATTCTTATTTTTAGTTTAAACAACACTGAAGGACTGTTGTTAATTATAATATATTCCGTATTTCTTTCGTTTGTCGCTAACAAATTGTTTAAAGTTTCCCTAGTGTTTCCGACATCCTGATTTATTTCTTGTAAATCGCCTGACGTATAGGATAGGATCGCCTAATTATGTACTTGTTGGCCACAGCCCAAGATATAAAAAAAATAGTAATGTCTATTCAGCTTTATACGTTCATAGATGTAGTAATAATAATAATAAGAAAAGAAATTTCAATTACAAGACAAAATAAGAATAAAAAAGGCAAACATAACCGTAGAATGCATAACCTAAAACTACTACATAGATTTACAGAAAAAGGAAACAATAACAATTGCCTAGTAGCTAAATTAAAAGTATAACAAAACTACAAACGAAAATATAGGTAAATGGAAGAAATCCAATGTCTAGATAACTAAAAGGAAGAAACGTATTGTTAAAATTAACAGCCATATGAGTGAGCGGTGCTTAGCTCAGTAAATTTGATCGCGCTGCGGGAATGCGTATGCTCTCAACATATCTAGTGTTGTAAGTGGGGACAATAAAGTCAATCTGGAACAGCAGGGAAGACGAATCAATATTATTATTAATTAACTCAAAAAGATATCTACCACTAACACAAGCTCTTCGATCTGATAGAGGCCAAATTGTGTCGATTGATTAAATTATACAAATTAGTACCGCGAGGTGGATACGCCTGGTCAATTCTAAAAGATAAATACCTTAGAAACCTTTTTTGCACTCTTTCCAATCTAAGTTGCTGGTAAGGATAGCAAGGCTACCAAACAATAGCAGCATACTCAAGCTTAGATCTGACAAAGGCAAAAAGGAGAGTTTTTATGACATTTGCATCAGTAAAATGCTTGCAGGAACGTATTAAAAAACCCAGGCACTTGAAAGCAGAGCAATTTTAGCAATATGATCCTCAAATGAAAGGTGTGAATCAAATAAAGCACTAAAATTACAGATATTAGAATCGCTAGGGATTGAAGCATGATCAATATGATTGATAAAGGATGACGTAATATTACACTTTGCATGGGAAACAACAGCACATTTATCAACATTGAGGTAAATTTTCTTTTGATGACACCAACGATTTATCGCATCAAGGTTTTCTGAAGTAAAGCATAGTCAGATATAGGAGATATTCTCGAAAAAATCTTAAGATCGCCCGCATAAGCAGCCACTTTACAATCCATCAGAAACAAGAGATCATTTAAATCAATGTAAAGGTCCTAAATGTGAACCTAATGGAACCTCGGAGGTTGCTATAAAAGAAGCTTAGTTGAAGCCATGTCAAGATATGGAAATAAGGTAAAGAAGTGGACCTAAAGTGGAATCCTGGCGTACTCCAATAAAATTTCTAACCAACATGCAGTCCACAGTCAAAAATCCAATCTTAATCGCATTTGGAGGAACAAAAAATAAAACCTTTACGAATTCCATCCAAGTTGCCATCTATCATTATCAAATGCAAATACATCATTAGCGCCTAAAACAGAAAACACCACTCGGGGAACAATAACGTCCGAAACGACATACGAAGAGAAAAGAAGCAACTAAAAGAAGGAAAAGAGACGGTCGGTTTTGTACCTCATAACACAATCGCTACGCGTATTTTTATATTTCGAGCATTCGCCGCCACTATCGATAAAACGTCGGACGCGAAGAATGATACAATATTTCATATTACGGTCAGCGTAACGTACAATGAGAACCGCACGTCGTTCGAAAGCAATTTCGGCAGCGATTAAAAAACTAGGACAGAGAGAAAGAAAATCCCCGTCACCGTCAAAACTTGTGTTTAAGTTTCTGTTCGTCGTCGGACAAAGAAAACGATTTCGAAGCAATTTCATACCGATGCCGCTCCAAATTCTATTTTTTTCTTTTTCTTTCCGCTTCTTTCCATTTCTCATCATCTCCGTTTCTCGCGCCGGTATTTTTCTGACGTATCATTACCTTGTCAGATCGCTGCGAGCCGCGGTCTACTATTTGAGAACTTCGGACGCGTACGCCAACTGTTATCGTCGCGTTCTGCCGACTTGTGGTCGACGGCCTTCGAGGTAGTGGTGGTGGCAAAACGTCTTACGTCGGGAGATGCACACAACGGCACCCTAGAGGACGCCTCGTGGTGCGAGTATATGACGAAACTGGCATATCTGAGTCGAGTCTCGGTGCAATTTGAACTCGGCATTCGTTAATGAAGCGAACCAGTTCGTGTTCTGACGTTTCTCGGTTTTTGCGGCCGCGAATGTGTGAAATTTATTGCACGCGAAGCATTTAATTTCGTTAGCGATTACAATTTGATTGTCATAGTAACAGAATTGGTTTGAATATATTGAATTTGGAATATATATGTTACGAGGTAGTAGGAAAGAGATGCATATTAGGACCTTATTACTCATAATAATGATTTCGAATAGAACAGCATTGATTCGAATACATTAAATTTAGAAAGGAGTACTACAAGTACCTGTATTAGCACCTTTGTTATTCGTTATAAGAACAAAAAGTGATTTTAGTGATAAATATAATGTAAATTTACGCCAAAATTATATTAAAAAGCACGCAGAGAACTACAAGAACTGTGCGTGGTATGTTAGTGCATACACACTAGCGGGAATTCCACGCACCACAAATTAACTATAAAAATTCGGTACATATTTCGAGAGCACGTGGGGTTTTATTGTCATTCGGAATTTAATGGGAGCCCACATGCTCTCGAAGTAGGTAGAGAATTTTTATAATCAATTTGTGGTGCCGGCAATTCCCGATTCCGTCTATGAAAAGAGACGCACTCATCCTTCAAAAACACGTGTACGTCCCCATTATATTTAGCCAGCACACAAGAAGCTGACGATACAATTAAGCACATACGTAATACCAAAGCTACGGGTGAAGATTAAATATTAGTGTCTTTACTAAAATGCTATATGGAAACAATAACTGAACCCATTACACATTACTTCTAGCAAAATATGCCATTAAAAAAAATATAACATTCCATTTAAAATAAGAAAGTTAATGGCGACTTCTGGTCAACTAGAAGTGATGCAAAAGTAAAAATAGTTTACTCTGACAGATCACTGTGGCCCATGGCAGTGTACTTATTTTCAAAATTTTTGTACATTTCCATCCCCAAATTATTCTAATTGGTCGCTCAACTTGGGAGACCCTGTATATACCGCGAGTTTAGAAGCAACCTCTCTACACGACCAAGATAGTCGTGAAAATTTACGCAAGTTTTTGTTTTATAGCTTTAAAATTAACGGTTTATTGCGTTATAACACAAGAAGATAGTTTTTACCTAGAATATTTATTTATTTTCACAAATTCAACTTGTTCTATTTTTATTATGATTATAGGAAATACAATGTGCTAACAATACTAGTACAATACTTAATTACACGTTAACCTCTAAACGTGTGTAATAGCAGGCCAGGCACTTATCATTAGCCCCGCCTTCTTATAGTAGACCGTCAAAATCAAGGTATCCTATAACCAGGACGATCTCTTCCACACTGTATACTAAATCTATCATTTTGAACGGCAAAAATTCTCGGATAATTTCAAACAAACTGTAGTAAAATCATTGAGTGAAACTGGAGAAAGATAAAACTTTATTAACTATCGACCCATAACTACCACATCAAAAATTTCAAACATAATTGGAAAATTAGATTAGAGAGAAGATGAAGAATATTGAAGCACCTGTCAAAATGCACATTTCAGTTGCAGATCAATCAGGCAGCAAAAGTAACGTTTTAATTTTTGAACGAAATATCAAAGATTAGCTTCCATTTCATGGATCTAAGTAAAAGCTTTTGACATTGTTTTCCATGAAATTTTACTTGAAGAGATAGAAAAAAAACGTTCAGTGTCGCTCGATTACATATCTTCGAAATCGAGGAAAAGGAAACATTTTCATTGCAATAACATTGATGCAAATACAATCAAATTATTTACCTGTAGTGCGAGGGGTAACCCCAAGGATCGACGTTAAGACCTTTATTTTTTATGATAACGACATATCTTAAGTATTATTCCTTGGGACGGATATCACTTTTGACTGATGATACGTCTTCTACTCATTAACCAGGCACAATAGCAATTTTGGAATAGATGCAACAGTTACTTACAATTAGCATTCCGAAAGAAATTACTTCATGGAGAAAGACTATTTCTACTTGAAAACGTCGTAATATCTCTCCCTGAGAGAACCACAGACAAACAATGCTGTTAATCAATTTTTTTGATTTACATAAAGATTTAAAATACAAAATAGGATACGGTGGCTTAAAATAGTAAAAAATAATAAAAAATACCCTTACCACCTCGATGAGT
>JARFOC010009970.1:0-10867 GCA_031763485.1 Osmoderma eremita | reverse complement strand
AGAAACCAAAATAATGAATTTAATTTAATAGATTTCAAAAGTAATAATGTAAATAAAGAGAAAATAATGTTGTAAATCAAATTTAAAGTTTAGAACTGGCCAGCGCTGTATGCCGAACCTCTTTTAAACGCCGCAGAGATAGATGCCCCAAATGATAAACCTTGGAACTTAATATTTAAGCTTGTAACTAGTACATATGTGTCAAAAATCACAATAGATTGTTTGGAAATCCATTGTATATTTGTTATTACGTTGGATTGGTGAATTCTATTCATTATTTAAAAAACAATAATTTAAAAATTTTAGAAAAGCAACTATTTCGCCCGCGTACCGCTACCCCTGCCTTAGACAGACCGAACATTACGGAACCAACTTAGAATTTATTACCTGGCTTATTCAAAATATTTTGTGACATAATATCAGGTTTCGTTAATTGATTTTGTTTTTAAATGGCCAAATGAATATTGCCCAAATAATGAAAATCTTTAAAAACAGTCGTTTGTACGACGTTACTTTTCAATATTTTAGTTTAAAAACATATTTATAAGTGATTATGACCGATAATTTGCAATACTTTATCAATCACCTTTTTTATAAATGCGACACTTTAGTCTAGCTTAAACGGTGACGGAAATGAGGCCTGCGCAAATGATAAATTGACCAATTGTAAATAAACTAAAGGATGCTTCATATTTTATTGTAATGAACAGTAGCTTTTGGCATACTTTCTAAAAGAGTGCTTGCTTGCTACCTGGAAATGCTTTATGTTTTTATATAAGATTCAGCCTGTATAACAATTTATGGAAACGTTTGTGTTCATCATTAAGCTTATCCATAGTCCTTCTCTATATAAGTCTTATTACATCGGTACTATCCTTGGACTACGTAAACTGGAAGGGTATATTCTTAAACTCTGTACAACATGCGATTATTACGAATAATGTAAAAGACTAATTTTATAACAGCATAAATCCCAGTTATTACAGCTGCCCCTTATGATCTAAATAAGTACTGTGATACTGTAATGTAGATTATCACTTTGGAAAACATAAATTTCGCTGAGGCGATTTATCTGATTCGAAAAGCTCGACCACCTACTAATTACGACCATTGATACAACGCTAAATTTTATGTACTTACGGCTTTCCGAAACCGGCGGTCACGGAACGCCTAAGAATGAGAGACGTACGACCAGATCTGTAGGCGATAAGATGCGAAATTGAGTTATAAATTAAATCGAAAATACTAATATTAAATAAAAATAAATTAGCATGCGGGACGAACCCGCAGCTTATCCTGCGTTTGGTTGCATACAATCAGTGCGGCGGTATTACACATATTACTTGCGGTGCAATTTTTCACGGTCCAAGACGGGATTGTATCGCATGTGAGCTTTGCGCAACACGTATTTAAGCAAATATCCGCGAAATAATGACCAATAATTCACTTGCTATCTACTACCAATCACTATGATTTATAGTGCCGTATTTTAGGATAAACATTTAAGTCTGCGACGGCAATTAAACTTTCTGGCTGCACAGAATGCCGAAGCTGAGACTGTGTCCACTGTTCTCTTATACCCAACGGTACTCTTAAATTTCACTTTATTTCTATATCCAGTTAAATTCGATGCTAGTACGCACATACTGCATGTTCTTGTCTACGTTGACTTGTATGTATAAGCATTTGCATAATTTATTTCGCACTTACAACAGATAGACAGACATATTAAATACTGCGTGTTTGAACCTTTAAAAAATAAACTTGTTTCTAGGAATAATTTATGGATTACAACGTCGTAGTTATGCAGGAAATCATTAATTTTAATATTATTTACGTTTTTGTATAATTGGTGTAAGAAAGTCTTTGATATAATGAGAACTTAGTTATTTCATTTTAAAATGTAATGCAAGCACATCCAAACAAATTTATGTAACTTCACCCGATGTGCTCATTACGAATACCAGTGCTCGTAAGTATTTTAAATTTTAAGTTATAATTAGTCACGAAAGATGATGTTCTTGTTCTTCAGTTATCTATAAGATTTTAATTGAGTTGACATAAAAACTATACTCCACAAAAGTTATTCCTGACTTATTTCCACGTATCTAATCTTATTTCTGTTACGTCCGATGTACCACAAGGCAGCCATTTAGGCCCCATTTTATTTTTACTTTTTATTAACCACATTAAAGGTCGTATCAATTATTCTAAAGTTCTTCTTTTTGCGGATGACCTGAAATTGTTTACTACAATGTCTTCCTTCTCAAATTGTATTAAGCTCCAGACAGATCTTAACGCTGTTTCCACTGGGTGTAAAGACAATGACATGTTGCTAAATATAGACAAATGTAAAACTATTACATTCACTGAAAAGAAAATGTAATTGGGTGTTCCTTCACAGCTGAGGGTATCATTCTTAACCGTTTCAATCGGATTAAAGTTTTAGGGGCACTTTTCGAAAACCATTGAAGTTAATTACATATTGACGATATTACCCGTAACGCTCTTAAAATCTGTGGTTTTATTACAAGTTTATTAAGTTAAACTCGTTATTTTACAAATGTTATTGCTATAATTGTTTTGTTTGAGAGTTTAGTTCGTTCTGTCTTAGAGTATTGCTCTATCATATGGAATTCATATACGACATACTATTCGAATAAAATAGAAAAGATTCAAAGAAAATTTGTCAAGTACATTTTATATAAGCTAAGATAAAAATCTATACCCGTATCCAGAACGACTAAAATTACTAAACTTACCGTCTTTATCCTGTCGATAAATTTCCCTGCTTATATTCGACTATAAATGTTTAAATAATCACGTGGATTGCCCTGATTTGCTATCTATGATATCTTTCTGTATTTCCTGTCAAAATACTAGATGCAATGACTTAGTTGCTTTAAAATTTCGCAGAACTACTTATGGATTAATATCCGTTAAATTTAGTAGTTAGAGAACTAAACGAATTTTCTGCGCAGTTTGATATATTTACTTTGAATTTTGCCGAGTTCAAAAGAGCGATTTGGTTACTGAATTATTAGTGGATTTGGTACGACATGTTTCATTAATATAATTTGAGTTGTTAGTTATTTAGACTAAAAGTTATTTATGTTTTACCATAGTTCAATATGTATATTTGGAACCTTTTATGGGATTAGCTGTTTGTCATTATAATAAATAAATTCCCATAGAGGCCTATACCAAGCATTGGAACAATACAAAATACGGTTCGGCTATTAGATACAACGGAAAACCATGTTAATTCAAAAAATAAAATTATTTCATCTTAAATCAAAGTGAGGGATTTAGACATTCAAACCTGGGCGTTAGTGCAAGCAAATGATACAATGTCATTGTGTACTAGTGAAGTAGGTGTTAGCCATTGGACTGTTTCAAAAGTATTAAAAAGATATAAATATCATAAAGTAGGTACATGGATCCCAAGAAATTGTCGCTGATGATCAATTCGTACAAATGGAATTCAACAGAATCACTGACAGTGTTATTCAAGTGGTGCTCTGTATGGAACATATCTCCCGAAGTGCTACGTCTAACATTATTTCCCTTCGTAGGTTCTGCTAATTAGATTTCAATAGTTACTGAGACGTAATTCACAGTAAGACACCCTAAGTCGTTTTTCGTTACACAGAAGGAAGATAGCTAAGCTCGCAAAGTTCCTAGAGCACAAGTTTTGAGGGAAAAAGTAAAAATTGAGAATTTTTTGAGTACAAAATTAACAAATAACCTTAGACAAGCATTTAAAAACTTGGAATATTTCTTGAAGTTTTGATAAAGGCGTAATTATATTCTCTACACAATATATTTGTGAGGCAAACTAACAATACTGTATGCTCACATATACCGCGAAAGAGAATAAAAGATTGACATTAATTATTATTTTGAAACTACTTCTCAACTTTTACACCGTTTGCCAGTTTTTCTTAAACGCATTCTTGTGCTAAATCGGTATACTTGTTGGAAAATCTCAACATCGGAAAGCACTTTATATACATATATTCAGATGCCTAAGCAGAGAGTGCATTACGAATATACTGAATTCTATCCTATTAACATTTACCTGCGAAACGCTAATTATATTAATGTCCATGCTTTAGCATTGATGTTTAGATATTTGAAATATTCGACAGAACATGCACCACCGATCAACGTTAACAGTGCGCAGAAAGGCTTCAGTGTCCTCTGGGGTGTTCTTGTGTATGTGCATAAATGCATGTAAGCGTACTTGTCAAGTTGCGCAATTAATAGGTAAGTGCCACGGCGCATTAGCATACTGCAATTAATTTCACCCATATCATGTTCGTACGCATATGCATGTGGTGGAGTGCAAATTTGTTTTGGGTTTTGTAGGAAAACGCGGACAGTGGCGGAAGTATGATGCAAATCCATGAATGACTTTGGTGCAATAAATCAAGAATATTAATTAATAGATATTGTGATGGATGTGAAACAGTGTTCGATCGCAAGTTGTTCGATCATTAATTGCTAAGTCGGTTTCATGTATAGAGCCATCCATATATATAAATAATTTGGTTATTGATTTTTACGTAATCTCTTGTTAATTTTGCACTTTCTATGTAAAATTTTCGTCATAATCTTTATAGACTATTAATTGCAACTACTTGTACCCAAAAAGTTAGATCTAATTATAACAGATTACGCGAAGAAGTTCCAGTATTGGGACTAGCTTTGAGCCCAATACTATATCGGGTAATCCGTTTAAAGCAAACACACACTTATTATTATAACATATTCGCGAATTTAAATTCTTGCAGATATATTTCATAAAATAAGAACACTACCAACTATGCAATCTGAACCAACTGCAAAAACTTCACACAACAATTGGTCACGTTCTGATACAGCACAAAACAAAATATTAGTTTTTTTGCTGTGCAAAAGTATCACTTTATCATACTTCCTACTTTTATTCTCTATTTCTTTATACAATCGCTATATCGAACCGTCCTTAGATCGCCTATTTTTATGCCTTATGGTTTGGTGTACAAATTACATAGAGGATTATCTACCTTTAGCTTGCAAGTAAGTAGGGAAATCCTTCTGGTCTACAGAACACCGATGAGTACACGTGATCAAAGGAGGTCATGAGTTATTATTACTACGCCTGCGTCCGTGGAGCAACTCAATATCTTGGTACTCAGAACTTTCCGAAGGAGTAAGCAAAAACCATAGAAAACCAGAGCACTTTGAAAGGGGTACTCACGGTTCAAACCCGGGACCTCGAGCATAGTAACTGAATACGCCACTTGCTCGGCTTAGTTAGTGGTTAAAGCGTCACATTTAACTGTGTGTTGCAATTAGCCGAATCCACTATACTAAAAATTGCGGCCCATATCTATACTGAACCTCAACAAAGAAGTGGAAAGATTTATTACCAAAGCACAAAGTAAAAATGAGCAATTAAGTATACCTTTGCTGCTATACTATGTTATTTATCTACCATAACCAAATAACACGAACTGCTTACGAAACTCCAAATATCTCCTCCTTATCAAGAATTGGTAGAACGGTTCTAGAATGCTTTTGAATTTGTTGTTCTGAGTGGTTAAAACTTAAAACGGTGAGTTTGAAATTCAAAAAAATTAAAGCTCGAGAATCACTTAGTTGTAACTGAGAATATTGGACAGGCAAGAAGAGCTATAGAAACGCGGTTTAAAGAACATATCGCCCATTACCGTTATAATAGATCGGAAGAATCGAGTGTAGCGCAACAAATGATTGAAACGAATCATCGAATAATTTGAAACTATTAAGCAACGTAAATTTGCCGCGAGAACTAGACGCGTATGAAACGATATATATTAAAAAAGGATCGAACTTATTAAATCGTGAAAAATGAACTTTAGAACACTCTAGCTTAATGAATATTTTTACCGAGAAATAAAAGGAACACTGTATATTTTTCTCAAATGCGAGCAAACAGACGTTGCACGCCATACGCTCATGAATAAACAACTACCTGCTATTCGGGTTAGTTTGTTCATAAATAGAGATATATGTACATATTTCCTTTTTTAAATGTGCATGTTAGATATAGCATTCGTTATTCGGGAATTGGTTGACAATGGAGCCGACGTGCTCTTGAAATATATATCCAGAATTTTATTAAATGAATTTGTGTGTGTGGATTCCTCGATACTAGGTAGTAGTGAGAAAATTTCATTGCGGAAGCGCATACAATAGATGACATTTCAAAACTTGATATACGAAGAAAGGCAACAGATTTTACCAGATATCTTTGCAAAGCTAGAGATGATACATTAATTTTGATATTGTTTTTATTTCTAATCAGAAATAAATCTGGGATATTACGTATATATAATAAGTCAAAAGGTAACGTGATGTGTATTTAGATTAAATAATATTTTTATTTGCAACAAATCTGTTTCTTGTATGCACGCTGGAATAATTAATTCTATTCATGCATGGGATATACTGTTATAACGTTACAATCGCAACAGACATAACGCCAAACGGATACTTAAATTTCGAAAACATATTGCCCAACGGTCGAAAAACAATTGTATCGGGGTATTAATTACAAATTTTGTATGTCTGGGATGCGGCCGGGATATTCGTTATGCTCCTTTATGCGATCGTAAATCAGCGCCCAAATAAAATACGTTTCTCCTTTTATAATTTTATGCACGAAAAGGGAACGTTGCAAATCGCCAAACACAAGGAACAGGACCATAAATAAAAATTATACGTTTTTATTCACAATACAACGCGAACGAAAGAAGACGTGCGCATATTTTATTTCGGCGTATGGAGGCTCATAAAACGAAACGAAAAAGAAATCTGTGTTGCCGGCGTACGTATTTATATACAGTGTGTGCCTGTATGCATAATGAAAAAGGGGTAAAGACAAAGAAAGCCAATAAAAAAATCAGAATTGTATACGTTTTAACGGTATTCCTTTGAGCAAATTCGGATTTTTCCTCGATGCATATTAAACAAAACGCGATCATAAATCAAATCCCGCAGCGACCGTTTGCTATGCCGATACGCCTGCTCATGAGACAATTAAAATATCTGCATTTTTCATCTCTCCTTACGTGACACTGTATTCAATTTATACGGTGTTTCTTCGCCCACGCTGTTTAGTTAAGGCTATTCCATTCACGCTGCTTTGCCCACACAAATATATTTTGAAACAATAGCAATTGAAATTGCAAAAAATATTTAAAAAAAGAACAATGAGAGCTTCAATATTCACAATTATTTCATTTACACCTGTTTCTAAGCAATGCATTTTAAAAACGAACAATTTTAATACGCAGATGTTGTGCGCATCGCCTGCAGCTTATCAAATAAAGTGTTACAAATCGAACGTCCCTGGGAAGTAAAATAAAAAACACCTGTGTAATTTAAATCAATACGTAGCGTGCTTTGATCATATTACTAATGAAGTCATTATCTTAATTACAAGCCTTAGCAGACAAAGACACATTTCTCCGTACATTACGTCTAATAAATCATGGATCGATTACCTGAACAAAAAATACGGGAATTAATTACGTAGGGAGTACAATTACACAACCATTTCTCCGTTGTGGATCAACGTGTTATTTATTATAACGAAATCAAAAGATAAAGAAAAATGTAACGCGCGCACACCTGCTGAGTGCGTGAGCTAAGGTCTTCTTAGCGCGCTGGAGAAGGCCCCTTGATAGACAATCCGAAATAATTTAAAACGCACGCAAAATACCAACCATCGCGTCGACCACCTGCTCTGGAGCATACACACATCCAATTACAAAGGTACCTGTTTGACCATTAACTTACTAGACCTTCTCAAATCTTACTATCCAATGATGAATGACACACGCGGAAGAAGTGAAAACATCTGTTGAGATATCTCTAACATAATATGATTTAGATAGAAGAACTGAGAGAGAGAAAGAGGCTGTTGGTATAATTTTCATGAACAGTTGTTGCATAGATCAGTGTGTCCCAAACTGTGCCGCGAAATATTTTTTGTGGTCTAAAATCTGTTTTATTTAACTCTTGCAAGAATTAGTGGCAATTGCGCAAACTGTTACTGGTAAGAGTAGGGTGCCTCGGAAAAATCTGGATTCAGCAACAACACGGAGAATGAAAGAAACCACTAGCATATAAAATATACATCTACTTCCTATAATAAACTATTGAAGTGTGACAGAAAAAGTATTTCGTAACATTGGAATGATGAAAACTGAAAACATGAGGTTATTAAATCTCCTAAGAGCAACATGTTTGGTAAAGTTGAATTTTAATTTTAATAATACCATAAGTGCTGAATTCAGTTTTCAAATGGGATGTGTTTTAAATTAAGTACAAGTACCAAATAATCTTTGTTTAAAAATCCTTAAATTGTGTATCATCTACACTCAAAAACAAAAAATTATTTGGTTTAAATATAACCACTTCATTTTGAATATATGGCATGTTCCTATCCAAGCAAGCTAATTCTGTATTTAGAATAACAATAGCATTTTCTTGCACAGAAATTATTATAGTTTCAACCCAAATATTCTATAAAATGTCAGATTACTTTGAAACTATGATAGTTTCTGTTGAAATACTTCACTATTTTTAGATATAACATGGAGAATTTGAATTGAAACTACTATTATTTAATGCAAACTATTAATTGTTTGTTGATTCAATAGCTTCTCTTACTGGAATGTAAATAATGCAGAGATCGTCCTGACCTAATAATGCATTCGTTTAGAATACATGCTATGCTAGGATTAACTTAAAGATATATTCAAATCAATTAGAAGTAATATTCATTTTTAACATGCTTTATTTGTTCTAAAAGCAGGTATTTACGCCTTACAGGGTATCCCTGTAATGCGGTTCATAATTAGTGGCATTACATAAAAGATTGCAGTAAGAATAATCATTTATTATAATATAGAATAGATCTTACATACATATTGTTGATACGAACATCCAGACACATACATTAAGTTATCTATTTTGTGCAACACAGGAGAGCATTTGGAAATAAGATTAGACATATTTTAAGTATTCTTATGCTTCATCCTAATATGCTTTTTTTAAATGACTTTTCTATGATACAGCCTATAACAGTTTTCTAAAGGACAAGCAAGCATTCTTATTTCTCTTTGTTTTTTTTTTGTTTAAGATATTCATAAGGAACCAAAAATAGATTAAATTAGTTGTAAATGTATTGCGAATAACGAAATAAAATCCAAGACACTTGTAAGCACATTTGAGAGAATACACATCAACTATGACATCAAATCTTTGCATTTCAAAATGGAGGTTACTATTTAAGTATAAATGCATGTCTTTATTATGTGGTTATCGAATGAAAC
Source organism: Osmoderma eremita (assembly GCA_031763485.1). Classification (NCBI taxonomy): domain Eukaryota; kingdom Metazoa; phylum Arthropoda; class Insecta; order Coleoptera; family Scarabaeidae; genus Osmoderma; species Osmoderma eremita. The sequence goes on along the minus strand of JARFOC010009970.1, from coordinate 1,496 downwards.
AGAATGATTACAATGGATTAAGACAATAACTTTTGGTTTGACTTGTATATACATTGGTATATGTATTTTAGATCTTATATTGTTTTTCATATATTGTAGAACATGTGTGATCATATGTATGCGAAATAAAGCATTCTGGGTCGAACCTAAGTTTAAATAACACAACAAGAATGAGGGATTATTTAAAATACATTTGTCAGGTGTTGTACTGTTTTCTCGATCGGAGAAAAACATCTGGTTGCATCGGGACGCTAACCGTGTTCGTCGTTTGCCCAGCCCTTTTTTTATAAATTCAAAAAAACTTAATACATTTCTACCTCTATTCCAGAATTATTAAGGACAGAAAGGCCAGTATAGTGGTGTAAGTGACACGTGCATAAACACTTAAGGAGCTAGACGATTATAGTGGACAAAGCGACTTTGATGTAAGTATTTTTTTATATACATAGGTATCTAATTCACACGTACATTTGAATTCGTTCAAAAGATAATGCCTGTGCTTTTCTGAATTTATAGCTCAATCCGGAAGAACGGCACGAAACAGTCGCTCAAAGGTCAGAAATTATTTTTATGCGCATGCGTTCTAATAAGTAATGCGGCTTTAGTTTCATCAGGATTATTCCGAAATTTTACTAGAATCAATTCGGGGTTAATAAACGTTTCAAATCATTCTTGATAATTAATTTTGAATGAAAAAATTTCCGAATTTTACAACACACAGCGGAACATGTTTCGTCCTTGGGTTTTTACACAAAATTTATAGCTATCTCCTGCATACAAGTCCAGTCGGGAATCACAAAAGGATGTTACTCCTAAGTATAACTATCTTTGCCACAAATGTTGACGAACAATAAGTCCAACCAAGAAAAGTGTACACTCTACAATATACAACAATTTGCTTTTAATAACAGACCTTAAATACTGTCTGTGTACACATAAATAATAGACAAAATACAGTCGCAGGGGGCAGAGGGGCATTTCTTATTATATTGCTTACATATTATATTACATACTTACCTATAAACACATCAACTGTATTTACTTTATTACATCCCCAAGAATGTAATAAATCACCAGTAAAACACGCTTTCACAATGGCCACAAACTGAGTTGCAAAACGGGGATGGTAAGGCAGTAACCAATAAAATTATAGCATTTGCCATGACGATTATAGTAGGGAAATATTATAAGAATTATTATTGTATTCACCACAACATAGGCGTTTGTTTAAACCGAAAATGCCATTTGTTTGATTTATGAGACCCATATATATTTATTCATTAAAAATACACCATGTTTTTCAATTCAGACTTCGAAAAATTTAGACGCTGATATATTCATTTTGAGAGTATATTTTTTGGTCAGATATATATATGCATTTACTTATTCCAAACATATCCGTATATTTATTACAAACATGTGTTAGGAAAAGATCTTTCTATTTTTCACTTACGTTTACTGTTAACTTGTGTATTGAATTGTGTATTGACCACTTA
>JARFOC010009949.1:0-10868 GCA_031763485.1 Osmoderma eremita | reverse complement strand
CAAGGAAAAATTTTATGAATGCCCGGCAGATGTTTGCCTAAAATCTACAGGAAAACAATTCTGAAACTTATCCTAAAGAAACATCATATTTTAGAAGAAGAGAATTGTTTTTCGGTTACACGGTGAGTGTGACACTCTGGGAAAGCAGGCCACCGTTCTTCAAACTGAAATCTGTGCAATACAAATCTGTGCTATTGAGTGAGGGCAGCAGGGGCCACAAAGACTGTCTCACTGACAGTCAAGCTACCTTAAAGGCCTTGGCATCTTATCAGATATCTTCCAGACTGGCATGGGACTGTCTGCAAGACCTTCACAACCTGGCGAAACACAATACAGTCAAGCTGATGCGGGTGCCGGAACATGGAAGGATTGCAGCCAATGACCAGGCGACCAGCTAGCAAGGAAGGGTTGCGAAATTACCTTCATTGCACTTGAGCCAGCTCTCGGGATCACAAAAACTGATGCGCGTGATGCGGTAACTGAGTGGGTTATTGAACAATACCAGAAACACTGGCACCATGTAGCACAGGCATAATATGATGAGGAATCCATCACAACATTTGACAGCTGACATCCGGTCTCTTAACAGAACGCAGATTAGGGTGATGACGTGTCTACTTACAAGACGCGACAACCTGAGGAAACATCTACACCGAATGGGAGTCTATAGAGAGGAACCTCTGTGTAGATTATGCAATGAAGAGGAGGATACAGCCTCTCACATTATTTTTGAATGCTACGTATTAAGTCACCGAAGAAACGCCCTGTCAGATGCAATGGACATACTGCGGGGCCAAGATTTGACGCACTAATAAAGCTTGTCAGGGGGTAGATCTGTTCGGCTAATCAGGAAACAACCGAATGCAGAGTAATACAATAGAGCTCAAGGCCGCAGTGTCAAAGGATGTGAAAGATCTTTCTCCGCATTCGGGATTCAATCAAATCAAATCAAATCAAACCCTTGTTCTCCTCGTTGCAGCAGCCGCTCGAGGTCCTTTACAGGCCTAGCGTACACTAAAGTTTTCAAATATTCCCAAAGGAAATAATCAATGATACAGGTCCGTCCCTTCCTACTCATCATCGAATTATTAACTCTGTTGAATGCAAATGACTTAAAAAAACATAAATCAATCAATCAATAATTAATGACGATGGCGAAAATCGCAGTGTATCAGAGTCTTAACTTTGTACACATTCAATATATGAGAAATAGCCTAAAGTTGAGTAAAGATAAATAGCTTTTTTTGTTATACCGTATTCTATGTCCAAGGATATTATATTCGTCAACTACACAAACAATCAATCTTAAGCATACGTGGTAGAAATAACTGTAGTGTAAAATTTAACAGTCAACAACAAATTTCATAACATATAATATTAGAGTAGCTTCACTAGTATTGTGTCATTGCAAAATAAAAAATAGAATGCATCAATTTTTTAGCTAGGTTAAGATTATAATCATTTGCTACAGAGACTTCGTCACTTCGTTATCTGTTCTAAGAAATGGATACAAAGTCCTTTATTTACTATTTACTTAATGTATATTTTTTTAATAATAAGATCGGCTGCCTATACTTGAACTTGTCACAAGTACAAGTACGGCTTCCAGTCCACCTGAATTCCAAATCAATGTATCAGGTAACCAAATAAGATCGTGCTGTTTTTGTTGATAAAATATAAATATTTATTAAGAAACAATAATACATTATTATTCGTTGAAGTAATTACCATCACACTCAATGACCTTTTGCCAGCGTAATACTAATTTTTGTGTGCCGGTGTTGTAGAACTCTGATTTTGAATCAAGAAGCTGACGGACTGCATTTGTTACATCAACTCGAGTTTTGAACTGTCCATGCTTCATACAGTTGTCAAGAGATAAAAAAAGGTACTAATCACTTGGCGAAATGTCAGGAGAATATGGAGGGTGTGGTAACGTTTCCCAGAACGTTTTACATTTCGGGATTGTACGATTTCAACAAACTAAAACATTGTTAGGGTTTAAATTATTCAGTTCGAAACATACAAATGAAAATCGAAGTTTTACAAATGTTTACATCATCGTATTTCCAAAATAATTTAGCATTGCTTTTTTATTTTGTTCTAAATGCAGTACATTACAGATAAGTTTATTAATTCGTAAGAAAAGAAAACTATATTAATTTAAAGAAAACTGTATCTATAATATGTTCAAAATGGCCACCATTTATTTTCTGACGGTAATTTCTAAATTCTCAAGCATTACATCTTGGTATCATGTATAGAGTTGCTCAATTTGCGCCAACAGTCAGTGGCGGGCGTATAAGAGTTTACATATAAAATAAATGCTCAGAAATGCGTTATAATATATCCCTTTTAGACCCGCACATTAAAGGGATAGCACAAACTACACACTGAATTTTAACTGCATCATAACTTAGGTCCGGCATTTCTGCTATAAATTATGTAACTTAGTCTCACATTTGCCGTTTTCGCGACGTAAGCAACATATTTAAAACAAACGCAGAACCACGAAATAGTAGATATTTACGGCAGCGTACATGTGTAGACAATATATCTCGTTGAGACTCGCAGTTACACCGAAGGTTGTATCGATTCTCCACCACTGCCTGTTGGCGTTAGTAAGCAACTCCGAAATTATGTTCATTTCTTCAATAATTCTAATAATTACACGCTTTATTGTTGCATGGCTGTTGCCAGGTAATTTCTTATCTTTTAGATATGAATCAGTCTTTAGGATATGTTTTGATACTGAAGTGCTTTTCCCTTAATACCTCAGTTCTAAGTAGTCTAGAATAAGAATATCTTTTCAATGTATTTACTGCTACATGCTGCAATCCATTGCCACAGTAACTGTCCTACTGAAACCCAACTTTTCCGTTTTAGCTTTGTTACTACTGGAAGAACTGGACAAATGATTTCATTATCAATTATATTCAAAGAGCTACTAAAAACGATATGACGTTACGAATATGCTAAATGTATCTAGAGATTTACGAAGGAGTCATTCTAACGTAAAGGTGATGATAGGGCGTACCGAACGAGCAACAGGTACCTCTCCGTCCTACACGGATGTGTTGGAGTGTCTGTTGATACACAATCAGATGTGTTGTGTGATCCAGAAAGTATATTTATATATTTCCATATATTTATATACTTCAATTTGATACGTAATTCATTCAAAAATGATTTTTAAAAAATTAGTTTTTTAATTTTTTAATGTTTTCAAAAACTTATAGAGACATATAGTCTCAGAATTAAATTCTAAGCAACTTTTTTAAATAACTTCTTCGGATATCATATCATCTAACCTCACTACTTGACGTTGCATAGTATTTAAATATGCCGCCATGTCAAGTGGTCACGTAGCATATGTCAACATAATTTTTTGGATTATTACACATCCCCAAAGAAGTTAATATCTTAATAATAAAAAAAAAATATGTTGTGAAATTTGTGCCGGTCACTGTACAATTCTAGTTCAGTATCATTAATCGCGTGTAATATATCTATTGGTTTCTAATCTCTCTTAACTGTAAGCAGGTTGTAAATAGAACAACAAATTAATATCCTCAAAGTGACACTCCCAATTACTAATACACAAACATAACTTGTCCGCTAAATTACACAGTAGTACAATACGATTTAACAGGATCATTCTCGGAATTTTCTAATTAAGATTATTACGTAAAAACAGAATTATTCGTCCCGTGACCCATAAAAAATAAGGTTTAAATGACATCGACAATTCTAATCGCTGGAATCATGTGACGACTGATGATGCCCGGAAACATGTGATTCGAAACTGTGGGTTAACCCATGTTTCACTCAAATATTGCATATGTACGCATATTGTCTTAAAATGTCTATTAATCACAATCTAAAAATAATCACCCAATGTAGTGATAGAAGTATTCAGATATTTATATTTTTACCAATTCTGTATCATCTTTAACGCATCTCACACCTTTAGTTGTCACAATATCGTCTGCTCTCTTGACGACTTGACACCCTAGTTTGTTCCCGATTGTATGTTCTATTTTATTCTTTCTGTGATTTGTGAAAATAAAATTTGCCGGATAGTCGGCAACTGTCTGTTACCACACCAGTTACTAATTTGTCTTTATGTTTACATTCCGTATTAGTACAACTGCCTAACAGCATAATGAAGTACAATTTGCAATTACTGCAAATCCAAATTATAGAAAAAAATTTATAACGATATGCAATTTGCGATCAGTAGTTAACCTAACTACATCCTGCATTATAGACACGCGAATAAATGTCAACCTTTGACCTTGAAAGGCTTCTTAAACCATAAACTTAAAGTCAAGATCACATTTTTCTCGTCTATTCCGGAACTCTATTTTATCTGAGAAACACCAGTTCAAGGGACCTAAGATGTCCCCTAGTCGCACTGAACACTTTGATACCACGCAAACCAAAATTGCCGATGGTTTGCTGTTTTTGCAAAACAAATCTACTCGTGCTCCCAACTCGTCGATTGCACTCTGAAAAATTGATGAAATTGATTTTGAATTTACCGCTGCTCTCCGGATTTAGCAAAACAAAGTTTTTTTTTTAAAGACTTAGAATGAATGAACGTGTAAATGTGTATCTCAATCTTAAAGGAGATTATGTCGCATAAACAAAATTTTGTATTGAAATAATGTGACAATTTACGTGGTAGGCTAAGTAGTTATCAATACAGTTGCTCATTAGCGCCAACGGACAGTGGCGGAGATTCGATACAACCTTGAGTATAACCGCGAGTCTCAACGAGATCTGTTGTGTATACATGTACGCTTCGTGGTTCTACGTTTGTTTTAAAAATGTTGCCTACCACCAATGTTGGAAAAAAGTTACACAATTTATAGCAGAAATGCCGGACCTATGATTGCGTTAAAATTGATTGTGTAATTTGTAATATTCCTTTAATGTGTTGGTCCAAAAGGAATTGTCAACGTCACGTAATAGCAAACAGCGTTCTTCAAAAATTAATGTCTGTACGTATTACCTTTATTTTATGTAATTTACCGTTTCATTTACTAGACAACGAGGCATTCTTTTGGAATAAATATTCGCTCCGAAATTTACCAAGTCGGGAATCGTTGCAGATTTTAACAGATGTTATTCACTTTGTGATTTCACAGAAGACTCTTAATACGGTACGTGTTTGAGTACATATTATAATTTATTTGTGACCATTTCTTTTATGCGTAAACTTTTATGCGCCCGCCACTGGCTGCTGTTGTAAAATCAATGTATTATTAATAACTGATATTAAAATACACTTACAAATTGGGTATTGGTATTTCCCGTTTGGTATTTATCTATTCTGCACTTAAAACCACAGAATGAATTAATTAAACAATTACCGCAGACACATGCGTCGTCCCACGACATTCCATGTAGAAAAGAATTTGCATTCCATTCCAGAACTTTACATCAAGATACAGCCGTAAGCTAGCTTACTACTGTATTTCGGCTATTCGTGTACATTGTTTATCAGCCGAACTAATGTATTTAAAAATGTTAATGGGATTTGCCAATCAAATGCTCCGTTGGTCTACATGCTGTCATACCTGTCAGTAGGTAATACAACAGTCTATATTTACGTATATATACTAAAAGTTTTACGTAAGCTAATTTTGTAATTAACTAAGCAATTCGGTTTTCCTGTTTCAAATCACATTGCGTTAGAAATATAAACAAATTAGGTTTTAAAACGTGATTTCCGTATCGATAACAGCTATAGTTAAGCTCGTTAGTCACAAACAGCCGTAATTATTGTTTTTTCCTTGTCGTCGTTGTAGTTTCTTAATTACGGTTGACAGCTGTGATCATCTACGAGTGTATTTAATTTCAATCAAAGAATTAATAAGAAAATAAGCTGATATTATTGCCTAAACTAAAAAGCACATGCTTTCTATATATTCATTTACTCATTCTCTCGATTTTACCATAATAAAACAAATATGGTTGCAGCAAATGTCTGGATGCTTATTTATTCACTCACCTGTAAAAAATAAATAAACATATTGTTTTCCTCTTTTAATATCCCATATCTACAGTCAGAGTTAATATAGTAAGGAGAGATGGGGCACTTATTGTTCAAATTGTGTGCCTCAATCTCTGGTGGTCTGTAAACCCAACTAAAAAGATTACCGCGCCAAATCTCATATCAAACTTGACAGGATGTATAATGCCAACCAAAATTCTATTCATTCTTCTATACAAGCTTTTTTCGTATAATGTCATTCACAAAATGTGCCAAAAAGTGTATGCATTCTGCCGTGCAGATTTTTAAGTAGCACATGTTCTATTTCCAAAGCGAGCGCACAAGTTGCGCCAAAAACACGCATTGACTGTTTCGATTAACGCATTCCTGAAAGTTAACCGTTTTGCTTACCAGACGGAATGCCATAAACACACTGTTCAGATCACTCCTGCCGTACAAAATTGTTAAATCCACTTATTTTTCAAACACAATAATGCACCAACCAACTTTAATAATGATTTTATTCACGTACCGACTTCTACAATAGCAAATTTTAGATTAAAGACTGTGAAGGAAAACAATTCGCTCTAACATTAATCTACCCTATTCAACACAAACATAGCCATTAGGAATATAATTACAAATAAGTACAGTTGGGTCTAGGTATCTAGCGATGTATCATTTTTAGCTCGACGTGCGTTAACAAAATAATAATTAATGCAGGACACGTCAATATTTACAGACGAAATACACAATAATAATAAAAATAACGATAATGATTAAACAATAAGTAAAAACCAAAAGAACTACTAAAACTAAAGAAATTGTAATATAAATTTAAAATGTTCTATCTATATTCTAGAATTTTCTATTAGATAAAATTTTGCACTCAGAGCCCTCTATTGATCGAGTAACCGCTGGTTTACAACAAAGATATATTAGTGCACCACCCTCCTCCTATCTACAGTAGTATCAACAATTTTATCGCTGATATTTGTCAAATTTATTATGCAAATAAATTTAAAAAACAATAGCTTGCGTATATCGTGGAGTAAAGCAGAAACTATGCACAACAAAACACAAAAATGAATTGGTGAAACTAATGAAGAGATTGTTAGTAAATTAACTGTTGGATGAATATTTATTTTAAACTAACCGCCATTTTGAATACGAATGAAATTGGTTATAAAGTAGATAAGCGGGAGAATAGTACAATTCAAAAATAAACAATATACTAACTAACCTTCTTTGCTCTTCCTACCGTTCCAATCTTCAATTTAAAATACCATCCGTGCAATTTGATCTTAATTTTACCTCACACAAATGTAACATATCTAAAAAACAACATTAATATAACGACTCGAACTTCAGCTATAATCAAATCTAAATTCCTTTCTTCATCCCTAAACATTTTCTTCCAAACATTATTATTTGTTAGTTATTTGTGTATCTTAAAACCTCGAAAAGATTTCTGCCAATATCTGATACGTAAGGTGAAATCTAAATATATAAATATATTCAAAATATAGTGTTATTCTGTAGTGTTACGAACATTACTTGTCATTTAATCACAAGCAAAAATTGTATCGATTTCTAGTGTCTCCTTTTATATTACAGCCCAACCTAACTACCCAGCAAATAAATCAAATTATAGAGCACGTTGTATTAAATTTGATGTGATTCTTTTTAATGTTTATGACCTACACCAATTTAGTGTTTACAGCAACGTAATATATATAAGGATAGAAGTGGCATAGAAATATAGAAATGATCCTTGATGTAACAAGAACAATTAAAGCTAAAATATAACGAACCAGTGGCTCCTAACAAGTTGCCGAGACGTATCCTTGAACTTTTATGTGCTACTCGTTAAATTATCCTCGTGACTGTAACCAAAACAAATCCCATGATCATCTTAAAATGATAAAACATCCTATACAATATACAATACAGTTTGTCTGTGGTACTACAATAACAAACATAAACATGAAATGTAGTTGCTTTATTAAGTTGAGTTTATCACATTACTCGCGATAAATTGGTTTACATTTACGATCTTATTCAAGAAAGAGTACGTTTGACTCTGACGCTAAAAGAAACTGATAGAAATAATGTAAATACTTTATATTTATTTGTAGAAATATAATTTCAAAAAATTAATGCTTTATTCAATTTGATATAAAATTATATCAGAACTTTCATCGCCATCTATTGAGTATCAACAGAATTTACGCAGTGTGAAATGCATGATAAATGAATCCCTATATTACCGACAACTATGACATTCTCAGTTTATAACCTTTTTGGTCCGTCTATAGAAATAGAAGTGTGTTGCATATATAGATAGTAAATACAAGTACAATATTTGGTAACTATCGTAAGTACTAATTAAATTCAACAACAACACGATGAAAATCAATGAAAAAAACCTCTGTGCGTTCGCCATATCAGCGACACCGATCGACAAGGAAGGCTATTTAAACAAGAAGGGTGAAGTCAACAAGAACTTCCAGCGAAGATATTTCGTGTTAAAAGGCAATTTGCTGTTCTATTTCGATCGCAAGACCGACAAGGAACCCGTGGGCGTTATTATCCTAGAGGGCTGCACCATAGGTGAGACGAGTTTCATTGATTTTAGCTATAAATAGGGAATATTGTCTTTGTGTAGAATTGGCCGAAGACGAAGAACAGTTCTGCTTCAAAATCGAATTTCACGGCACCAATAATAGGAGTTATGTCCTGGGCGCTGATTCACAGGAATCAATGGAGCAGTGGATGAAAGCCTTGGCTTGTGCTGGATATGATTATATGAAAATTATGGTTGCCGAATTGCAGCGACAGCTAGATGATATAGATGGTAAGTTTAATATTGAAACAATACTGAGTATTGTCGTATTAGATTAATTTCACCATAAACATATATTATGTAAATGTATCAACACGATTCAGTTTTGAATTTAAAGAGGAAAAATTTAAGTTTCAAAATTTAAATGAACAGAAGGGTTTTAATGCATTCACATTGTGTATATGAATTTGATGTGGTGATATTTATATTACAGATGGAGCATTCATTCAAACAAGCAATTAATTTTAATATCTGAAAATTAATTATGTCTTACAATTAAACATACAACAAAAAATCACTTGATTTTTGGACCATTTTGGTATTGTTTATGAAAGATATTAATTTAAGAAAATTAATATAATATAAGAACCTGACTAGCAGTATCCCAAAAACAATTAGCAAAATAACCACAGAAGCAACAGTTTCCACATATTTTTATATTTATCGTGGTTTAGGATGTGTTTTAAAGAAATGTTTTCATCCAAATTAAATAATTTTTACTAATTTATCTTAGGTCCTTGGTCCTTATCACTAATTCTTTTACATTTCTATTTCCGCCTGTATATCTATTTCTTCTTTCCATTATTATAGAATGAAATTATCGTTTTTTACTTATACCTGTTTGTCCAAATATTTGTTTTATTAATTCGTCCAAAAATTGTTTTTTCTTAATAAGAAGCTGTGGTCATTTTATTCAAATCTTATTGCAATATTATCCGAATTTCCTCCATTATACATACATTAAAATTAATAAGATCCTCATATTCTTCACGTTTTCTACATAAATTTATTTTGTAGTACGGAAACTTTTTGTTATTGGTATACAATCAACTATATTGAGTAACTACATGAATATTTACTTTTGAATAGAACTGTATAAATGAAACTAGTACATAGCAAACATGCTTTTATAACTGTAAATTCCTGTAGAAATTAAATTATCGTTATACTTGTTATAATGTTATTTTCTGTATTATTTTGTTAATACTTCATGTGATGAAAATTCGATTATCAACCACACCATATTTACTTTTATTACCAGATAATGTGATACTACCTACAGACACGCTCTGATGAGCATATGGCATCCCAATACTGTTTCAGTTTAATTGTTTTCATATCGCAAAAGTATCCAATACGTCTATGATTTGAATATTATGTCAAAATCCAGTAAAGTGAATTGAAAAATAAACAAACGTCATTAAGTGTCGGAAACTAACGAAAATCGTAAGTCTAATCTTTATCTAATCTTATCTTCACGTAAACATTTGTCTATAGTATGGTGTAACTTTATCACCTAAATCAATTTATAACTAGAGTCGTATTAGTGAATTTCAAACGTTTAAAGTTTATTTGGGGTGGACAAGTTTAAACCGACTCTTATTTGACATGAGACGAGTGTTCTTTTGTAGATCGTTAAAACGAAAATTGACAGTGCCCTAAATTCAAACGACGCTTCCGTACATATGAGCAGCAAATTCTATACTACACTGGACGACACAGAAACGCCGATTAATTCTAAATGGTATGTTGCTTTAGAGACGCCCATACCATTGGCACAAGCCGCCGGATCACCAGTGCCGCCCCCTAGGCAAAGGCACAACCCCTTCAACAGGCCTGAGAATGGATCTCATCAGAGGTCGCACAGTATGAAGTCAGTTACTGGTAAGACGTATTTTAATGAAATTTTTGTTTACTTTGTGGAGGTGTGCCACAGGGATCGGTACCTGGACCTTTACCGTTTGTCGTCATGTGTTAATAATTTGCTAAGCTCGGCGACAGAATTTAACAATTATGTTGGGGAATGATACTAGTGTTCATTGGTGTTCAATGATTCGAAGCATACTTTGATTTGAAGAACTCAAACATTGCTGGAATACATAAGGTTAACGAAGTTATGCATGTCACAAAACCGTTTTCAAATCAGAGGCAAATTCTACGAACAGACGGCCATGGGGAATCCACTGTCGCCGTTTATTGCCAATCTGTTTATGAGTGAGTTTGAAACCGAATTGAAAAACG
>JARFOC010009938.1:0-10869 GCA_031763485.1 Osmoderma eremita | reverse complement strand
TTGGGTTGGCTTGGCATGGTGATAACCGATTCGAGGATCTACTGTGTTGGCTGGGAATATGGTCCGGCCAGCTAGTTGCTTTAACTATTACGCGTTTTCTTTTATAAAATTTCATTAAATAACACTTTTTAAGTAAGCTGTTTTTACACGGTTTTCTTTTAAAATACTTTCTTTATCATCACCCAATATTTATTCGAATGCCCATGACTTCGTGATTTTTCAAATGAATTAAATTACGGGAACCTCAATTTAACTTGGTTCTCTTTAGCTCACTGTGTACCTTCCGATATCATTAAAAAAGCGTAGAATGTTCGTAATCATTGTCATTTGGCAGCTTTAGGTTTTCGACAAATTTATATTCAAATTCTAGCAATATTCTTTCTGTAACATACTTTAAAATAAAAAAAAACAAATATACTTTCAAACACTACAGTTTGTGGACCTTTACGTGTTTACTGTTACTTCAATGACACCCTTCGAATTACTTAAAACAGTTGAATATTATAATTCCGCATTTTACTGGCCTTGTCCATGAGTGAATATTCAATATGAAATGCCAGATCTGTAGAAGCTAGAGCCATGCATTTGTACAATATCCACTGTATTATGACGACAATTAAATTATTAAATTTGTACAGATTTAAGCAAACGGAATCATAAAATACTGTAAAATCATTACACAGATGTCGTCGATTATTAGAGAAGAGCTACAAAACAACTGGAATCGCTAGAAGTTGGAATTACCCGGGTAAAAGATATTAAAGATGCAGGTGTTTTGAGCAAAAATGTAAAAATAAGTTTAATACCGATAAGATAAAAGATGCCGCTGAAAAAAGAAATATAGCGGTAAAGTACCGAAATTGAGGGATCCTTGTATTAAAATACTTGATACTGAGGGAGAATTGAGCGATAAAGGACTTGATTTATGTATTTTAGAAGAAAATGCTTGTATACAGCACAACGACCTAACTCTAAAAGTGAAAGTCATTAAAAAATTAAATGTAAATATATGGCATTTCAGACGGATACAATGACTCATGAGAAAATTAATACTGATGGTAAATTGAGCATTGAGTAGTCTATTTGTTTTAAGTGTAGTGGCTTTAAGCACCGAGCTAGGGATTGCACAGGTGGAAACAGATGCGTAAAATGTGTACCACATCACAATGAAATCGTCTACTCATGCGATGCTCCATTTCACTAAATTGGTCTTCACAGGGGCAACCCCGGCTCTGATCCTGTTAAGTGTCGTCCAAGTTTTCCTGCTGGTGGTTCTTGATGTATGGGAAAATTATCAGGTGATTCAACACTCATACTGCTCAGGAAACCTAAACGGGACTTCAGTTGACTCTGTGGTGTTTGTGCTTCATTGCAAGGGTGCCTGTGATCGAAGGATTAACGGAACTTTTCTTTGTACTTAATACTAGTGTAATAAGGATGTTCCTCTGTTATTGTTAACTTATGGCTGCGATGATAGACATTCATCGCATGAGTTAAATAACGTTGTTGCTCGTACAGATCGAAACTATCATTTTTTATTAACGAAGAACATCATGCATGCATTTGAATATGTATAGTGCATAAGCTGTGATTATGCTCAAAACTAACAACGCCACGGACATGTTTAGCGAAATTCCATTTAGACTTCGTTGGTATTGCTCTTTTCTGGGTAACAACTTATATTCGTTTATTACCTTTATATAATATAATCGTAGCAATGATTCTTGATGAGTTAGCAAAGTAAACGATTTTCACACAATCTTCATTCATATAATTACTCAATATCCTAATTCCAAAACACAGGAAATCAAGGTTCTCTTATAAGAAAGCTATGTGTGTTGTCTAATCGGGGAAAATCATGTAAATTATATATAAATGAATTTAAAAATTAATGAAATAAATATTTATGAAAACACAATTTCATTTCGCAGCGAAGGAAAGCTATTTAAAATTTATAGTATGCGTCAGTTAGTCAATGGAATGAAATGCTTGTTTCGACAGTAAGGTCTTTAATTTACGGCGAAATACATATAAAATTTTTATGGAATAACACGAAAATACATAGAATTTTTTGCAAGGGGTGGTGTCCGGTTTTAGAATAATAATATTGTTATAGCTATGGGTACCACAACATTGAATCGATAACTATGCCTATCTTTGTGTTTACGAACGATGCCCATACAGAAATTAAGAATATAAAGTTAAAATTCTACTGGAAATAAATAAGAAGCGACAGTGGGCTCCATTGCCCTCTCCGCACACCACACGTACGATCTTTTTATTTGTTTTTAAGATCATAAATAACAGTGATCAAACCCCAACACGAAAGGCAATATCTCACGCAAAATGACAAACCGCCTCAAAGCAATTGAACGTGCTCGGCCCATTCTAACTTCAAAAACATTCTTACACGGCAAAAGAAGATGTGTAATGGAATAGTTTAAATTTCAGTATTCTTTGAATAGTAATAATTTAATATTGCTGGTGTTGAGAATCATCCTATTTGCATTAAACTAGGCGCCCATCTCAGAGATTTCGTTCTTAATTCATTTCTCCAAATCGTCCCGACTAGAAGGTGCCCCGTCAAAAGGACGCATAACATTTAGACGCATATATAAATAGCAGTTGTACATTATACATGTACAACTTTTATTGCATCGCTTTATGAGTTTTAACATAGAAAATGAAGCCACCACGTAACAAGGTGTATAAAGAATAAAAACATTTTTCTCAGTGCAGGAACAGACCAATTTTAGAATATCTGGCAGGAATTCCATACAACTTTCAGTTGCAAATTTATACAGTAAAAGTGGATTTTTTATATACATTGTACATACATATGTAAATTACTTATAGAAGTAAAGATTGCAATGATTGTGGGGCAGCACAATAAACACACTGTTCGGATTACTACTCCCGCACAAAGTATTAATTAATTCGGGACGGCACATGTTTCGACACGAATTCGGTTATTCGACTTGATAATGGGAAACCACGTATTCCCGCAATACGTGTCGTCCCGAATTAATTAATATTTTCTGCGCGAGGAGTAATCCGAACAGTGTGTTTATAATACATTTCGTAGTTTGTCAACAATAAGGTAAAACTTAAATCTGTTCTATATATGTTCCCAAATTACACATCATTGTATAAATAAACTTTATATTGTACCTTTTTATTTCCCATGCAGTACAAGGCATATACAGTGAGCACGTAAAGGTTGGAATAAATTAATTTAGAATTCAGGTGTTTTTTATCTCGAAGAAACCCTGGGACCCGTCGATTTTTGATTTTAGTTGCGGTTTTTCTGATGATTATATCATGTATGCAGGCTGACCCAAAAACATGTTATAACAGCTCACTTATTTATTTTAAAAGGAAACGCCTTTTTTATTTCATTTTTAAATTCTACGTCAAATTCTGAACATATTTGATGTATCATATTTGATGTCCTATACTTGAATTCAACTGTTTTCGACAAAAATTCTGAAAGCCCAAAAAAATCAACTAAACTCAAACACTTAAATTATGTAAATAAAACCTTGAATTGTGTCATACTGTTGACAGTGACAGTTGACTCATATCATAAGTGACTGTCTTTGCAAAACTAGTAGGTAGAGATAATGATCATGATTGGTTATGGGGACGAGATGCGCAACCAAAAGGAAGTTTCCGAAATGTTTAATGCCAAGTATCCTCAAAGAGAGCCAATATGTCAATCCACTGCGAGCAAGATAGAAAAAAAAAATATCGTGATTTTGGTCACGTCGGCCATAATTATACGAAAGATCTGTTTATGGTATCAGAAGATAAACAGCTAAATGTATTACTAGCTGTTCAAGAAGACCACCATAATCCTAGTCGCAGTACTGCTTTGTACAAGCAGATTTGCCAGACATCCGTTCTAAAGTATTTAAAGGAAAATACATGGCATCCTTACAAAGTCCAGTTGCTTCATGAACTAAATGAAGATGACCACGACAGGAGACTTGAATTTCGCGAGATACTCATGCCTTTGTGCAACAACGATCCACAGTTTTCAAAATGAATTGTATTTTCGGATGAGGCAACGTTTTATCTCAATGAAGGTGTAAATAAGCAAAACTGTTGGTATTGGAATACAGATAATCCCCACTGTATAATTGAATGTCGGGCCCAATATCCTCAAAAAGTTAATGTTTGGGTCGGCATTGTTAAAGACAAGATGTTGGGGCCCTTTTTCTTTGATGGGAAGTTAAACGGCGACAGGTATTTAGAATTTTTTGAAGATGACCTAATACCATGTCTTGCCACTTTGTATCTCGATCCAGATGATCCTGAGATACCAAACAATTTCTTATGATATCAGCAAGATGGAGCTCCGGCCCATTACACTCGTTCTGTGCGTGAGTACCTCATACGGTTTTCCCTGAATGATGGATTGGTCGACGGGGTCCAACTGAGTGGCCGGTCAGATCTCCAGATTTGACTCCTTTAGATCATTTTCTGTGGGACTATCTTAAGTGTAAGGTCTACGTTCATCGCTACACAACGTCAAAGACTTAAAGAATAGGATAAGAGACGAAATGAGATTGATAAAACCTAATGTAGTTAACGTTTTGCAGGAATTTCAATATCGTCTCAGATACTGCCAGGAAGTTGGTGGGGGTCATTTCTAACAATTCATGAAATAATTTTTATTTTTTATTGCACTTTACTACTTTTTTTAAATAAATAATGGTATGTTGATGTATCAAGCTCTAGTGCATTTTTTTCAAAAACAGTTGAATTCAGGTATAGGACAATATACACACAAAATATGTTCAGAATTTGACGTAGAATTTAAAGAGGAAATAAAAAAGGGTGTATCCATAAAAAAAGTGAACTGTCATAACATGTTCTTAGGTTACCTTGTATACACGAAATGCTCATCAGAAGAACTGGAACTAAAATCAAAAATCGACAGCTCTGAGGGTTTCTTCTACAAACACACATGAATTTTAAATGAATTTATTCCAATCTTTACGTGCCCGCTGTATGTTTGGCTGATTTATTATTTATGAATGCGTCCAAATGGCCTGCGTCCTATTTTAGTACGCGTCCAATTCTTGATCATGCCAGGTCAATAAATATTAGAAATAGAGTTGGTTACCCAGTAAAAATGAAATATCCTTCACAAATTTTATTACAACCCAGTTACAATTATTTCACCAATATAGTAGCTACGTACAACTAAACTAATCGACACACACTATAGTAATATGTCAAATATTTTAATCATATTTGTGTTATAATAAAAATTGCCAAGGAGGTTTCAATTCATTTTTACTGGGTACTCATCGTTATCGTCAGCTCGCAACTGTACATGTTGATGACGATCGGACAAATGCGAGTAAAAGCAGTCGTTAACCTTGTCACTAAACCCAATACTTACAAGTTTATGACTACGGTGGGAAACGCTATGAAATTTTTTGAATAAATCGCAAAATATAGTGGCTGTAGTTTGTTTATTATTATTGAAAAATGTTATAAAATATCCTAGACAACATCGGCAGTAGGCACGTAATAACAATAATAACCAAAATAAAATCTATTTTCTGCAGTATCAACTCTCATTTTTAGTGAATAATGTAATACCGCTGCTTTAGAAGAATACCAAATTATTCTATCCGGCGCACCCAGATTGGCAAAATGCGGTCAATGTTATCACCTGATTGATTTACATAGAACTAGAAGTGTTATAAATTGCAGTTTACACATGTATTCCACTTTCTATGCATAGTACTGCATAGTAACGATTAAAAATTATTTTATCGTATGGGTTTTGGGTAATATTGAAATTTAAAAAAACAACGTTCGGTGGACAAATTATTCTTGATATGCATATACATACATGGGTATGCTTTAAGATGTTGAAAAGGCAAAAGGACCTAATTCTGTTATTTTTTTGAAAGTAATTGTTCATAAACTAATTCATGTCTACCTCTACTACTTTATGAGTCAATTGGTCTTAAATGAAGCTCTTTGTACTCGACTTTATTAAGAAATACATATTTTATAAGCTAATTTGACGTAATGATAGACAATAATAATTGATGTTCAATAAAATAACGTGGCGTAATGTGATTTCTCGCAGAGATCCTGTAGTCAAATTTTTGGCAATCTTTTATTGCTTCTTGTTGCCCATTTGATATACGAGGTATGCAAATTAACTGATGAGACTGACAAGGTAGCGCTTGATATGGCAATAAGGGAAGCACGGGACATGGAGGAGCGACAAGTGGACATTATAATACGCGCTCAGTGCAAGTTTGAACTCGATCAAGTCATTTAGTTCTGTTTCTGTGAACCCAGTTTTCGTAGTGCGTTCTACAAATAAATTTCGAGCAACGGTGTGCCATCAGGCTTTGCTTCAGACTTGGGCAAAGTGCAACAGAAACTTTTGCAAAACTTCAGCAGCCCTACGGAGACAGTGTTTGGTCAAAAGCCCAGGTTATTCGGTGGTTTAAAGCATTTTCAGAAGGAAGAGAGTCGACGAGAGATGAGTTACGCAGCGGAAGGCCTTCAACTGCAAGAACCGATTGCAATGTGGACAAAATCCGCGATCTTGTGCGCTCAGATCGTCGGGTGACGGTCAGAATGATCGGGGAATAGTTGAATTTGTCTCACACCACCGTTCATCAAGTTTTGACCAATGTATTGGGAATGAGGAAGATCTGCTCGAAAATGGTTCCAAAAAATCTTTCGCAGGAACAAAAGCACTTCAGGAGAGAAAGGGGGCTGACCGTTTGGAACCGATTGAAAGTTTTTTGGAACGTGTCATTACTGGTGACGAGAGTTGGGTGTTCGAGTATGACACGGAAACAGAACACCAAATCATGGAATGGCACCCTACAGGCTCTCCAAAGCCCAAGAAAGCAAGAATGAGCAAATCAAAGATCAAGAGCATGCTGAGTTGTTTCTTTGATAGTCAAGGAATCGTTCACAAACAGTTCGTGCCTCAAGATCAGACAATTAGTCAACATTTTTACCGAGAGGTTCTAGAAAGACTCCGAAAAAGGGTCTTGCGTGTGAGACCAAACATAAAGAAAGATTGGATCCTGCGTCATGACAATGCGCCTTGTCACACAGCAATTTCCATAAACGGTTTTTTGACCAGTAAAAATATTTCTGTGACTCCTCAGCTTCCTTATTCACCTGACCTGAGTCCTTGTGACTTTTTCTTCTTCCCAAGATTGAAAATTCACCTGAAGGATCATCATTTTGGGACACTCGAAAACATTCAAACGGCCGTAATCGACCAGCTAAAGGCGACTGCAATATCCGAGTTCCAGCACTGCTGTGAGGAATGGAAGAACTGTCTCCAGTGCTGTGTGGCTTCCCAAGGGGGTTATTTTACAAAATTTACACACCTCGTAAGACTGGCGTCAATAGTTGATTGGGGTGGCCTAATTTTACATGATATTTTTTTACACTTTCGTGCATGACTGTGCTTACGAATGGGGGATGTAGTGTATAATTTAAGATGTACCAGCGTGCACCTAGGGTTATACGGAGGATTTTAGACTGGCTTCTTTCTTTGTATGATTTCTATATTGGACATGCTGACACAACTCCAAAGTTCAACTCCATATATCCTTATTTGTTTAATATATTTATTATTAATTTGCTATTGCTATAAGTCTACGGCAAACTACATACTAATGGTATTAATAAGGATAAAGTACAGAATAGAACAAACAGATATGAGGTGAAATACACATGCATTCACAATTTTTGGGCGTCTTGTTCTTATGAAGATCCTGAAAATGTTGGTCTCACAGGAGTTTGAAATCAAGTGGACGTCTTGCAGTTCTGTGCGGACGTACATAGGTAGCTGTGTTGAAGTTGCCGTTAAGCCATAAAAGTATCTTATTGACCGGACCTATTTGTCGTTGCAGGCGTGATACTTGCAACAAAGCAATATTCATTCTATGCTCCAGAAGAAATTTAGATAAGTGTTCACTCTTAGCCTTCCTAATTTCTTCAATATTTAACTGGCATTCTCGAACTAAAGATCTGAGGATATTTGTCTGGCATCTCTGATCAGAACTGTTTGGTGACAATATCATCGTAATGCACTCTATACTTTCCAGGAGGCCCTGTAATAGGAGAGTATGGAATGCCTATGTTCCTAGGGCTTTAGGGTTACCAAATGGGTTTAATGTGTGTATATTAAAATTTCATTTTCAATTAATAATTTTGATTTACGACCTATGCAAATGTCTGGGGGCGAGAGCCGCAAGCTCTTGGACCACCCATATTGGGCCCTTCGCACTACCTCCTCCGTGTGTACTCTGTGTGTGAAGTGTATAGCTTGTTACTGCCTCTCCTCGCCGTGAGAGGACAGCAGTACTGATTTTTACTCAGCACACGGTACCTCTCTGGGTAGAGAGGTACCGATCACCGGCTGCGACCGAGTTATAAATCGATAACGGCATAGAGGTTTGAACCATTAACTTCCACTACGGATTCCTAGCACTCTTACCACTACGGATTTACGACCTATTAACTAGTTAATTTCCGTTGTCTTCAGTTCTGTTTGCTTCCTTTTTTTGATCTACCTTGTTTCCGATGTTTCCGAGCCCAAACGAAGTCCTTCTCGTTATAGTATATCAGTACCGTCAAGTCTGATAGTCTTTCTAAGGTGTAATTGGTATATGAGCAGACAGTTTCATTAACCGTTAATCTTCATTTTTTTATCCACTCTGCAATTTGGTTTAAATGCTCTGCAAGGTTGGTTGTACCTATTGCACGAGTATGATCTTCTTCATTGGAAAATATTGCATCGTCTGCGAACGTGCTTATAGTTGTGAGAAGAGGGCCAAGAATACTACATGGAGGAACTCCTAATTATCTGTGATAGCGGTTGGAGCCTTCACTATTGAATTTGGTATCAAATTTACGTTGCCTTAAATATGATTTCACGACATAATAATATTTTGCAGGAAGATTTTGATTGCATTTGCAGATGAGGCCCGGGTACCGTACTGACTTACATCTAAGCATGCTGCTGTACAATACTCTTGGTTTTCTATGGCTTTGTTTTTTTTTGTTTGTTTATTCATTATGCGATGGCATTTTTACCGTGGAGGAAACCCAACGAAGCTCCAATTGGTGGTCTGGTATCCAATAGCGGGAATTAGTATCTTCTTCTGTTCTGCCGAGGATGAGCTCTGCAAGGAGTTTGGATATGAATAGTATTAAGCTAATCGGACGATGAAAGGCCCCCGTATCCGTTTCTGTCATTGATATCATTTGAAGAGTTTGACAAAATTCCCAATTTCTTTTTAGCTTTGTTAGTATAATAAAATTAAGGAAAATATAAATTCTATGAAGTCTTAATTTGAACTATACGTCTTAAGGAGAATAGACCACCCAAATTACACTTTCTAACATTAACCACAAAGAAATATTTTCAAAAAAACACATTGTATCCGATTACTCCTTCCGCACAATATATTGATTAATTCGTAAGACCTTTTTCAGGGACACATAAATTCCCATCCGCATAACCGAATGAACGCAAATATAACTATATTTAAGAAACATACACTACTTTCTCTCTTCCCTTTTGTCCCTGTAGCCGTCCGTAACATATTTACAACCTTTCACACACCCCCAAACGCAAAATTCCTTGAAAGACCACCCCGAGCGTTCTTGATTTTGTGGTGTTACTGCAATAAATCCATCAAACTGGAGAATCCGACTTGTCTTTCTCCTCGATTAAGAGGGTTTTTGTTCTTTTTAATGTATATCGATTCGTAAGCATCTAACTCGTGCTTCGAAGATACCGATTGTATCTGTTTTAAAGTTTCTACATTTATATTATGTCCGTTTTGTTGGATATGTTCAGAAATATCAGACATATTTGCTCTACCATGTCGGTAATGGTCTTTATACTTAGTTTGTATGGCCCTCTTCGCCTGTCCAGTGTAGACCTTTTCACAATCTTCAAATGTAATTTTGAAAATTCCCGACTTCTGTTTCATTTCCGGTTTGTCTTTTGGATTTCCTAAAAGGCTATGTAGTGTGTTCAACGATTTATAAAAAAATTTCATATTTTCGTGTTTTACGACTCGGCTAATTCCTTTCGTTATTCTATAGAAGGGTAATATTACAAACATCTTTTTATCGCAAGGTTCTACCGGAGTTAGCATTATGGAGTTTGAATCAATATATTGTGCGAGAGAGTGTTTATTGTGCTTCCCCACACACCTTGCTGTCTTTATTATTTTGCTTACTAGCTTTTTAAATTAATAATATGACGCAGTCAGAAACAACAAAACATAACTGCAGTTTCTTACATTTCGTTCTCATAAACACAGATTCCTCTAACGACGTAATTAATTATCAGGAGACTTTTATATTAAAAAATGCGACGTTCTTCTGTCTTCTCGCTGTTTTGTCTCGAAAAATAATCCCAGGCTGACTGTGCGAGCGAATTTAATTCTACAGATCTAGCGATGCAGATAAGGAGCTTAGACACGAATAAATCATCCTTAGAAATCTGGAATCTTGGCAGTAATTTTAAGGTGTTAATCTTTGCAGATGTCTAAGATTAAATTTAACGTCTTTATAATACCCTTTCTTTGTCTTATTTATTGAACCCTAATAAATCAGATGTGTAGTGGTATTGTATACTATGTTGCTATGTCTTAAAAGTATTTGTCTGCCTCATCCGTAATAGAACAATGCTTGTTCGGTAGGTGGAGTAACATTTTTTGCATATTTTAACCCCTGCAGTCCTTGGCAGTATATATTGGGTATTTGAGTATTTGGGAAAATGATGTCATCCGCCGGGTTATAGATAACTCCTTCCACCTCGGCCGCTTGGTCCTATTGTGGAGC
>JARFOC010009927.1:0-10870 GCA_031763485.1 Osmoderma eremita | reverse complement strand
GCATATTATAATGCATAGTTGTGGAAACCTAACAAGTTTATCAATATATCGCTATGTAATGAAAACTGCTACACGTAACAGCTTTTTTAAGCTGCTACACAAACGTAGCAGTAGCAGTTTGTAGCTTTTACGCAAAAAGAGCAGTTTTACCCATCACTAATAAACACACTGTTGTAAATAAGAATCAAAATGCATTGTCTATCATTGATGAATCATCCACACGTGTTAATATAAAAATAAGCCAAAAAGCGGTCTAAGAATATTCTTTATGCATTTACTCAGAGGAGACTTTTTACAAAAGATTCATCGAGAAGAGAGATGTAGACCCATCAATACAAATGAAAACCCGAGCAAACTAAGGAATTTACCACAGGTGTTCTACGTACGTACGCGTCGCGTAACAGTGTGGCTTCGAGGCCCACGACACGAGTACGATACGGGCCCCGTATGGAACTCGTGTCGCACACGGCTCGTGCTCGTCCCGAATATGCGTGGCCAGAGCTTAAAAATCACCTCTTCGGCTTGTGGCTCTAAGGGACCGTTTCTTGCCAATAAGAGAAATGGCTGATAAGTGCGGTTAAAGGTTTAATTAATCAACAAATCTTCATACGATGTGTATATCGAAGAATCCCATCTTTTGGGACCGACCAACTTTACTTCACGCCATAAAATGTTGTGATGATTTTCTCATCATCTGTTTGCTGTTTCTGTCCTGCTACATGGTGCCAGTGTTTCTGGTGCTGTTCAATCACCCACTCAGTTACCACACCACGCACAGCAGTTTTTGTGATCCCCAGAGCTGGATCAAGTGCAGTTTAGGAATCATTGAGTCGCAGCTCATATCTAACACGGGATTTTCAACAACCCTTATTATTTTGGTATGTCCTAGGTCATTCCCAGGTTTCCAACTACCATTGCACATTGGCCTATATGCTCTCATTCTTGTCTCCCCCTGATATAAATATATAGAGACATGCCAATCTCTGAATTCCTAGGAGTTTGGCTGTCGTTTGCGTCTGATTTGTCTTTGGCCACCAAATTAGGCAGCCATAGGTAATCATGGGTCTCACCACTGCAGTATACAACCAGTGTGTTATGCGTCCCCATGATTTTCCTATTGTTCTGCGACTCATAATGAGTGCCATTTTACATTTGCTCATTATTCTGTCCAAGTGCGTATTCCAGATGAGTTTGGAATCTAGGGTTATACTTTGGTATTTGGTTTCCTGCTTCACCTGCATTATTTAATTATTGAGCATAAGAGGTTTTAGGCCACTTAGACTTCTCTTCTTTGTGAAGAGGATTATTGCCACTTTAGTAGGATTTACCCTAAAGTTTTCCTTCACACACCACCCTTCCACTGATGTCAGAGCTCTTTGCATTAGTTCTGATATGCTGGCATTCTTACCTAGTGTGAGTATTACCACGTTTCGCGAGGGTTACTATAGAGTTTCTGGATATGAATCGTTTCCCATGGCCCTCTCTTTCGCTGGAGTTTTCACAAATAGAACATGCGTGGACAGATGATCAATAATTTACAACCAACCCCAAATAATGTAGATATTCTTCAACAATTTTAGGAGCAGGGATAACATACCACAGCAATTGATACGCTAATTTCAATCATGTGTAATAGACTAGCTGATTGCGTAAACAACAGAGGGGGTCAACGCCTCATCAGTGATTCTATGAATTGTTAAGATCATATACTCCTAGTTTCATCGTTTCTTAATACGAATAAAATAAACATTTCCTGAAAATTTCATTACAAGACACGAACGGTTACTGGGTGCTCACTTATTTATAGCGGCCAGTATATAATAACTATTGTTCTTCACATAGTGTATCACAAAGCTTAAATTTGTAATGAAGTTGTTGTGTGTTTTATGTTCACTTTTCGAATTATATCCTGTAAGTTATACATCATTAGCTTGGTAAATAACACTGAAATTCGGCGACGTCAATTTTAGTTCAGAAGGGGCACTTTATCATATATTTGCGTCTCCTCTAGTTCAGCTCTTTAGGAGGGACACGCTTAATCACCAACATTTATAAACGGAGGGGTCAAGAAACACATTCTCAACTATTTAAAGTTTGTTTTTAAAAAGCCACCTTTTATCCAGATGGTGCCGCTCACCCCTCCTTGAACTGGAGAGAAAAGACTCCTCTTCCGAACTAAAATTGACGTATCTCCCGAAATTTCAATATTTACCCATCTTAAGGTATTAGAGCTGCAAAGTTTCCAAAAGACAAATCGCAGTGGAAGCAACTTCTAGTTATATATTCTTCACCTTTTCAGTGCTTCTACTCGGAAAGTTCTGACCTAAAAATTTACAAATTGGGTATCATTGAAAAGGTAACAGAACAGACTTCAGTAAATACGAACGGGGATTTAAAATTTATATAACAGCTTAATGAACGCTGTTGTGTATCTGGTAATTCGGAGTGCTAAATTCCCTAAAACATGGTCATCAGATACGAATATTAAAATTCTCTGGATATTTGAACAAGCAGATATTATTTCTATTTTTTTTTGAGAAATCCTCAAATAAAAAGGTACATTGGGTGCGAACTTTGGCACTTGTTTCTCTTTGAATATTTTTTGTTTTATTTAATTTTGAACTATATAGTAAGTATGAATTGGAAAATCGAAAAAAAAATATTTTGTCACTAATACTTATGCAGAAATGAAAGTTAAGTGCAATATTGAAGTCCTATATTTAAAGATAGTATTTACCAACAGCAGCTGCCGTAGTTGCACCCGTTAATCGTCTCAGTAGCGTTCTTGTATATCTATTTCATCTCTTCTTTCTTTATAAATAAAACTGATTTGCTGTTTCTATATGCTTGTTAGCTTTTCAAGTCTAAACCGATCTCGATGAAACTTGTAGGATATTTCCAGGGTAGTCTTTAGAATTTAGGCAATTGAAAAGTCCGTTTTTCCCGGGCGAGGAGAGATTAGCACTGCATCAGTAATTCTATTACGATAATAAAAAAGAGTGTGATATACAAAACCGAGTTACCAGTTAAAGTAACAAGATTTTATGTGTTTTACACATAACTAATAATTGTTTACTTTTTCTATCAGTACAATAGCAACAACTATCATTATAAACTTAAGATGAAATCAGGTAGGGTATAACAATATGTGGTAATTAACCAGGATTTAGGTGAGTGCTCCAACCTAAAAAAGCCATCCATAATTTCAGGATAATTGAGGTAATGATTAAATGTGCTTTTACTATGACAATATGATAATCTACTTTTGTTTTGAAAAAAAAAAGCTTTGTGATATAGAATTTCTTTTCAAATAATACTCAAATATTATTACGAGAGCCGAGAAATTGCAGACTTAACACCAATCCTTCCAGAAATATCTGGTAGTTAATTATGCACGTATGTACATATACGCTTACTTGTTTCAAAATCAATAAACCTACGGCATCGATTCTGCTCCTCAACAGAATATTTCGTCGTTCAAAATACGCTACTTGCTTCAAAGGTGTTTGGCCAGAGGTGCTGGCTTGCGGCTAGCTTTGCAGAGATGGGGTGGGTAACTTCATCTAATTCAGACGATCTAAGGGTAGGCGCCACCGAGCTTTACGTCGATACTGGACTTGGCTCATAAGCACGGAAAAAGCTGGATGTGT
This sequence comes from Osmoderma eremita, assembly GCA_031763485.1. Classification (NCBI taxonomy): domain Eukaryota; kingdom Metazoa; phylum Arthropoda; class Insecta; order Coleoptera; family Scarabaeidae; genus Osmoderma; species Osmoderma eremita. The sequence continues at coordinate 7,220 of JARFOC010009927.1, read as the reverse complement.
GGAGAGGGAGGTTAAGAACGTTGGACGAAATAAAAGGCACGATTAAATAAACAGAGTATTACGGAAAATTCGTGGAAGTCAGTAAATACAAGTTCGGTATGTTGTGGACGAATATATGTATATATACAAATAATAAACTAATAAATGAATTTTCTGGTTACGCTAATAATGAATTTACTTATGCAGATGTGAATTTACAATTTACGAAATAATATTTACGTTATTTCAATATCATTTGGTAAATTTATCTATTAAAACTCAGTCAGTAGTTTTAATAGATAAATTTACCAAATGATATTGACGTCGTTAAATGAAATCCTGAATGTCTTTTGATGATTAATTTCAACATTACACGGTGCAGAGCTTGAATTTCTCGTCTGTTGTGAAAGGTGGCGCACGCGAATCGTTCGGTCAACGTGGAAAAATGGCGACACGATACGGGCGGAGTAAATGGATTGAACTTATTTGAGAAACGGCGCGCCTTCGTCGTTAGCATTGGCCCGATTCGCGTCACGGTGTCTATATCGGCAACGCCTCGGGGAATTCTCTATAACCCCATCAGAAACAGTATACAGGATCCCATGAAATAATTCCGGTCGGTCTAACTACACCTCACAGGCTTGCAGTTACGCGGTACTTGCACACGGCAAAACAAAATATACTAATTTCTAACACTGTATGGACCTTTTGCTAAGACTAGGAATTCGCACAACCTCTGTGTCTGCTGCTTGCCAAGATCTGTTACTTAATTGCGGGAAGAACATCGGTACTTCCGCAAGGGGATGCGCCCCTTAGCCATTCAATTCTCGATCTTCGGCGTGGCGCCTTATCATTTGCTGAAACGCGACTGCGAGACTCAGGTGGCTCAATAGGGTACCATGATGTCGAAATTCAATCATAGAGGTTCGCAAAAGAGGGACAGAGCGCGCGTGGAAAATGCGAATAGCATCTGCATATGAACTAGGAAGGGCTTATTCTCGCACTAATACGCGTAGGTAAGAATTGCGGTAAATATTACGATGAATAGTTCGGCGATGTTTAAAACGTTACAATGTATTTTTGTGAGATGTTTATTTTAAAATAATTGGAAAATATACATTTCGTTTATTTTTCGAGGTTTTTTTGGGACATTATTTACCAATATGGCAATAGCGTACAATCCCATACAAACTCCGTCCAAATAAAAATGAGTCCTGAAAATATGCGAACTAATGTATGATTTCCAATGCCTCCCTCACCAACGAACTTGACAAATACAGTCCCAAACTGCAAACCATAGTAATTCGGTTCATTTGCAGGTTACACCAATTTTTTTGTCTCCGAATGTACTATTCATAAAAGCTTTAACTTAGACGAACATAGGTACAAACATACTTCAAAAACTAAATTTTGTATTTTGCAATATTGAAAATAATTATTACAATAGCGTATTTCCCAATAATATAAACGCACTGTATCGGATCACTCCTTCCGCACAATAAATTGATTAATTCGGGACACGTGTTCCGCGAGTACGTGAGTTTCCATCGTCAGCCGAATTAACAAATCTATAATGAATTCGGTTATGCCCGAAACCGTGTTCCGAATGAATCAATTTATTGTGCGGAAGGAGATGGTGTATTTAATATACTAACTTGTGTTAAGTGACCGATGTCATGGCCTTGTTGATAAAAATTTAGAGCAACTTATTCATAGATATGTATACAGGTTATTCTGCGCACCATTGCTTTCATTGGAGCTACAAAGCCGGTTAAATGGACATGTACTAGGATTTGCCATAAAAATCCTAGTACATCTCCATTTAACCGACAGTGGTGAAAACAAAAAACAATTGAGCATCGCATTTTCGAGATATTTATTTAAAGGACATGTTTTTAAATAGACGATCCTGTATATTTTATAACAGTTTCATTGAAAATTCGATATTATGTTTTATATTTTTGAAAAAAACAACAGCTATGAAAAAACTTTTTATTCTGTTTATTTTATATTTTAGCTATTGTTCCAAAATATTGCCAAAGAACAGAACAATTTATATTTGATGAAGAACCCGAAATTAGCGTTTTATCATGTTTTTAAGTGTATCCAAGTAATTTTACCCAAGATTTACCAAGGGATGCGGTTTTTTTCTCTGAGCAAAATCCATAAACTTTTAATACCTACGTCATGAAAATCCCGACTTATTTTAGATATTTTTGTGCAGTAATGAGTGTAATTTCTGCAATAGAGAAATGTTCAACAGAAAACCGAAACATTACTGGAGTAATTCAAATCCATTTGTTATTCATCCTCATAATCCACAAATACGTTTTTATGTAAACATTTGATGTGGTATGATAGGATTCAGAATTATAGGCCCGGTATTTATTTGTGGACTTTACAGAACCCAGAACGCGGTTCTGTAAAGTCCAGGAATTTATGACGAAAATATCTTGGCTAATTTAAATTTGTTATATCGATCATTCCATTTCTAACAAGCTGGTGTCCCAGCCCATAATTGCCACGATGCAAATGAATTATTGGGAAGATTATTTGTAAATCTTTAGATAGGTACAAATGGACCAATTCGGTGGCCTCCATGGTCGCCAGACATCACCATTGGTATTTTTCTTATTGGGACACGTGAAAAGTGAAGTGTACAAGATAAGATATGAAGCATTAAATCAGTTCCAAAATTCCATTACTAACATCATCGGAAATACTGATGCACAAACTATTTTCAAGGCAACTCGTAGTGTTTATAAAAGATTGGTGTGTTGAACATGCGGGCAATGTTTTTCATAACAATTCATATAAGATATACAGAACAAATTGTTTTTTCATAGCTCTGTTTTTCCAAAAATATAACATGACTTTTTACTTTTGACTTTTTCATAACGATGCATTAGAACTTTTTTGTACGGAATTCTCAATGAAAATATTCCGTTATATATCTGTTATACACGTATGGTCAGTTCTCACCGGGGTGCAAGTTATATTGTACGTAGCGCGATCTGGCATACATGCACTTATCCCCACCGGCCAGCCTCGTCGCGCGCAACGCCGTAGCACGCAGCGCGCCTATCTGAATCATTTTGTATTTGTCTATGCACACGCAAATGATCGTCGATTTCGGATACATAACCGCATAGAAGGTACATAATATGGTATTTTGTTGGAAATTCCTACCAAAGCACGGTCGATCTATTTGCCGTAGAGTACGCGGATCTTCCTATTCCTTCGCATTCGACGATTGAAAGAATCGTCAAAGCGTTTAGGAAATTTGGCTGTGTGGTCAGGAATTGCCGTAAATGCCAACAAATAGATAAACAACCTCAAATCCCTCTAATACCTCCCGAAAGGAAAGAGGAGTGAAGGTTTGTTCGTTGGTTGAAATGGGCGAACCATGCAATAGCTGGCAAATTGCAGACGAAATCGGTGTCAGTACAGTGGAATGTATTCCGAAACGAAGACGAATATTTTATAAAATATATTACGTTTTCCGACGAGTTTTCCTTTTCACGTCGTGGCAATCATGAGGGATCGTGCGATATTACTGTCGAGAAAATCAACATCTGGTCCGTAATGTAAGAACTCAGTACCCCCAAAAACTTACGTTTGGGCGGGTACTTTGGGTGATAACATTATAGGACCATTTGTTATCGACGGCAATTTGAACGGAATGAAATATTTGGATTTTCTGTGAACGCAAATTATTCCCGCAGTCCGTCAACGGAACCCCGATTTCGTGCAATTCGGTTTATGCAAAACGGTCGGCCGCGCATAACACCATATTAATATTGGAATTTTTCAGAAAACACCTTTCCTAATCGTGTTATTGCCGGGAAGGGTACGATAAAATGGCCACCTCGATCACCCGGCCTCAATTCCTGCGATTTTTTTCTGTGGGGTTATGTCAAACAAAATCTTTACAGTTTTGCAACAATAGCGAGCTTTCAATAGTTGCAAGCAGAACTGTTAAGTATTTTTGCGACAATAACCTCTAGTAATTTCGAGCCACTGAGGCGGGAGTTTTACGATAGACTCGGCTATTGTTTGGCCGCGAGTTGGGGGTATTTTCGAAACCTCCATAAAGTAACATTGTTAGAATTTCAATTTATTTTGTATAATTCTAGAGTTTATTTTTCCTTTGTTTATTTAATAAGAATCGTTGTTTATTTCCTACTTAGAATTTCTTTTTCGTTGTCCTGTATCGCATAGTATCTACAAAATGAATATAAGAAACTAGTTTTTACCGTAAAGTTAGAGTACAAAAAATTACGCAGTATTACGTGATTGTCCGGAGATGCGTACGTATCCTTGCTCGGTTTATGATACACTGCGACTGGATATCTCTAGTTGTCAGTGAGACTCGAATGGGAGGTTGCCATTCACAAAGCAATCCCCCGTTCCGATAAGAGCATACGTGTATATGTTCCGTTTAACAAAACATTGTTTTATATATAGTGAATATCTTGAATATCTCTGTCGAATATGCGATATTCAATTGTTTTAAAAAGTCCAAGTACTATGCTCATTTAATAGATAGCAAAGATGGGCACTAAACTTAGAACACCTGTATAACAAAAAACATAAATATGAATAATCGTACATGTATCGTAATTTCACAAGAATTGACCTGAATTTTAAGTTAAGTTCGCAATTTCTCGGCTTTACTGGTTACATACGGAAGAAGACTCATTTTTAGATCCTTAGAAAACATATTAAAATTAATTATTTCACAAATAATTTAATATAAAAAATGCTATTAAAACAATATGACAAATAAAATATGAAGTTCTCATTTCTTGTCAAAAATTTTACATAACTCGTAAAATTTATGAATAAGTTTCAACATTTTTATTTAGGTGCACTAACTGACAAAAGATGTTCCTTGCTTTTTGTTTATTGTATGTAGATATTTAAGTGCTCTTAAAAGCTCTCGCCGATATTAGGTACAGGTTACATAGATAATTGTTACATTTTTTTTTATTTCAAACAAGAATAAGTTCGAATTTAATTACTGCTTCTTAAATCTTAACAAAATAGTTCTGAATATTACTCAAAGTGCGGAAGTTGCAGACATTTAGACTTTGAAGTTCTTTGATAAACAATTTTTCATTTCTATTGATCCTCCGTCTGACGGGTACCTTTTCTGAAACACTTTCGGTCGAGTGTGGCCTGTGAAAACCAAAATAAAGTAGACTCTGAAGGGCACCAACATGCCTGTCAGTGCTAATTTCCCGTAAATATATATTCTACAATCCTTTTTCTCTGGAATGTCTAATGCAACAACAAATTTTTCTTGTGAGCTACATTTGAAGAAAAGCTTACAATTTCACCAGATGTTTTTCAAATTTTGAGAACAAGGATTAAATAAATCAAAATTAAATAGCCTTATAAGAATATTTATTTAAAAATATAAATCGTTAAGTATAAAGACATAAAAAAAATTGTGTACACGCTGGAGAGGGTCTACTTTGATCTCCATGTTCTGCAAACAATTTTTGCAGCATGCCATTATGTGCATTATCGGGTGGAGCTGTCAGGACAAAATGCCGTGCCGCAACTATTTGAAATTTTGAAAAACAGTAGCTATTCAAACACTTTTGATTTGGCTATGCACCCACAGACCACACCTGACGGACGGAGGGTTGCAAAGAATAAATTGATTAGGATATAATGAAAAAATTACAGATTCATAGTATTTTCTAATTTGAAATTCGAGTTGCTACGAGATACTATATAGTGCTTCAATTTGGTCTTCTACAAAATATAACTTTCAAGAAATGTACAGAAAAAAAGACTTCAATAAAAAAAGTAAATAAATGTTACAATCCCAGCAATAATCCTTTAAAAACTACAAAATATAGAAATTTAAATTAAAAATATCACAATTTTTTTTTCCCATTATTTTCTTAAATACTTACCAAAATAAAGGTATATGTATAAATTAATCTCAACATTTACGTTTGGTGTAAGATTGGCTCACAACGTAGGAAAAAATAGAAGCTCTGGCTAAAAAGGCAATAACATAAGGTAAAAGTTACATTCAATATATTCATGTAAGTGATAAAACAAAACAAACCGTGAAGTGCTTTCGTTTAACACTTAGGACTTATGTACTGCTATCAACAATTAGGTAATGGCAATAAAGTATGTAAAGACATACATCAATAGCACTACACAGATCTAAATGATACAATAAAAATGTGTATTGTATTTTTAATTCACTCTTGTTTACACAAATGTTTGCATTTATGGTTCTTCTCCTGTATTAGACATATTTTTATTATATCATCTGCTAAGATCATCTGACTTTAAATGTTCGAATAATACATAGATTTACTGTTATTTATATTCACAACACCCCCGACATAATTTTGTCATATTACGTGTTTAGCTGTTAAGTTTTTTACTTACGTAAAAACAAAGGTTTTGTTGATTACAGATTCTAGTATATTTGCAATTTCTAGGAAATAAAAAAGGTGGAGTTAGATGGCGAAACTCCAATGGAAAAAGCAGATGATGAAATGGACGTTTCGGACGAAGAAGAAACGGTTAGGAAGAAATCACGCCAGGATGTTAATAATCAAGAAGAATTTCTCAAGGAAGAAAATAACAATCTGCGAATGCAAATGGAGGCATATAAAAATGAAGTAAGGATTTACGATTAATGGTGATTAATCCAGTGCTACAACTTATGAGAAATGTTGTACTTTTTACCTATCGGGAGGTTTATCATGAAAATTTTGGACACATGTCCAAATAATCTTATGAACAAATATTTTAGGCAAAAGTTTTAATAATAAGGGAGGGACCGTCTTGTGATTTTATTTTCAAGGGGTGATTAAACATCTTAAAATAAGGTCATTAACATAAAAATATATTAACAAAGTTGCATACTAAGAGAGATATTAATGTTAAAAAAAAACGATTGATCAATAACTTTTGTAAAGTAAATGTAAACGATAGGTTATTAATGAATTTTTTACAAAGTAGGCTGATGTCTGTAACTTTTCCCATCTGTCAAGCTGTTCCGTTAGTTGTCACTGCATTGCTGATTTAACGTAAATTTTTCCGAATAAATCCTAATAAGGAAAGTAAAAATGGCGCATCGCACTAACAGTGAATACGTTGACATGTTGTTAATTTATGATGAAGTTGTTATATTTTGTATAGGCTTTATTCAGAACTGAACATGTATAATTATAAACAGTACATTATATGTTTCAACACAC
>JARFOC010009916.1:0-10870 GCA_031763485.1 Osmoderma eremita | reverse complement strand
GGAGAGTGAATCTGACACTACGATGGAGTACTGCTAACTCCGCACAGAAGAAACTTACACAACTCCGTCGCATCCAACACCTTGTGCATTTGGACGCGAGGGAACACCCAGACGGTGAGAAATCGGTGTTGGATCCAACACCGGATTTTTTTGTGTGTACAAGAGGCCTGAAGGCCGCAGTGTTAAGAGATACAAAACACCTTCCTCTACTCTGGGGAGTCAATAAAATCAAACCTACACTTCCGACATGTACACTATGGATGTATGTTTGCTGGACGAAATACATTTTTCTATCTATCATCCACGAAAGTTATAAAATATAGTCTTGATGTAAATAGTTTTTACAAGAAAAACACTACAACAATACATTAAATTTATATACTCATGTCAAATCTTGAGTGACTCATAGCCAAACTCTCCACTTAGTAAATCTACATCAAAACCAATTACAAACAATTAAGAATAATTTTTTTTCCGACACGCCAATTAATATGATTTTCAGACAGAGAAACTATTCCTAACTTGAATAACAAGAACTACCCACCTATGTTTGCTCACAACAGATGATCGCCCACAAATTACTAATTACATTAAATGGATCGGCCAATGTATGTTAAACTTATCTGTCGGCTTGAGTCACCTACATATGATATTTGTCGGATTAGGGGCACACTATTATTACATAGAAATAAATATATTTTCCTAGATGCCCAAATGTAGTGTTTATTTACCGGAAGCTAATTTTATGTTTCTGGCCTAAAACTGCCAGTCAATAGTTATTAAGAATGCAAAGTGAACATGTAACCAAGTTATATAATGAAAAGTCTTGTGTGATTTAGGGGTGCATTAGGATGGTATATTTCTTTGTTGTAGTTTGGCTTTCAATATTTTACTATTTGCTCATGTATTTATGTTTATCATTTACCCGCGCTAGCATAATTGTGCAATCATCTATATCACTATTGATTAGTGCTCGATCAATAACTGTAATTGACTATTGCTGTTGGCTTCTACACAAAACTGGCTGGTTTTTGTAATTAGGCAGCGTAAACAAAATATTTGAATCGAATAAATTATATGAATATGTTTTATGTATATTTATATGTTTTATTAAATGCATTAAACATAGATGAAGTTACATATGTATGTATGCATGTATCTATGATTGTGTATTCAGGAAAATTAAATCACGTAGATTTCCTGATGCTTTGAAACTATTTCAACACCAGCAGGAGGTACAGAAAATTCCAGAACAAAACGAATACAATTAATTCAACTGTTCTGATTTATTTACTGTTATTTTTTTACAGTATCACGCAAATGAGTATGTTAAACGGACACACGGTATAATTATCTTATATTATCATAGCAAATATATGTTTGAATCTTTGAAATATTAATTAGCGCATAATGACTTGCATCTTAAAGACTGGCCAGGAAATTTTTATTTGCACTTTTCCTTCTGGCGATAAGATTATGAGCTTGTAGTGCGATTATAAGACGTCCATCAATGCTTTGGGATTCTCATATAGAAAAAGTTTAATATAAAAGCATTAATTGGGGATAAGTGACGGGCGTAAATGTGCAAAAAACATTAATTTCCAATCACCTAACTGTACCGCAATTATGTATCCCAGATACCTTTTAATGGAAATAAGGTTTTGGAAATGAGCTATTATTCAGAAACAAGAACAAATAAACTAGTGTTTAAACACATAGATTGTAACACATGCATATGGATGGTCAGTGTTCATATTGAACTTATCGTTTTATGAATATTAATGGTTTTAATGGAGACAGGTAGCTCCAAAGGGGAAATTACTGAATGTGGAATAATTGAAATTTCAAGCTTTACATGCAGACTATGTTGCAAAGCAGACTGTAGAAGTTGCCAATTATGGCTTAATCGAAGTATGTTTTCATCTGGACGATCACTAATTGAAATGATTTGCTAAATAATATATATCGAGTACATACAGAGGTACTTTCCGTATTGATATTTTGCTGAAGCTTATTCAAATGAACTTCTATATCATTAAAGAATAGAGGCACCTGGATTAACGTGTATGTGTTTAGTGAAATTGCTAACGCCGACTTGACTAAATTTAAGGTCTACGGCTATACACACCTGATGATAGCTTATTGTCGAGACTGGTGCAGTAGCCGCCCCATTTGAAATTAGAATCTGAAATAGATCCAAAATAATTAGCTAATTTTATCGATTCATTCAGATATTATATATAGTGTATAATCTTTACTTTAGGAAATTAGAAATAAACAAAAAAATACTACACCAACCTCTACGATACCACACAAACATTTGTACATCGAACAATAACTAAAATGAGCGTTACACGTCACAGTATAAACGTTTCGTTATTTGACTAAATATTTCATCTGCGGGTTAGTTGTGGCCACATGACACATAGATTTTGAGTGTGCTGTTCAATGTACAATAAAGTTGTTGGGCAAAATGTAAAGTATCGTAACATTAATGTAACTTAACAGCTGTATTTGCCTATAACCTCAAAAATAAAATAAACTTACAATAGCAACGCAGCCACGTATAATATCGATTGAGGCGTGCATGACATTTTTTTACATATGCGACTAAGCGTCATCAGGAAGCTAGCAGTTACCACAGGTGTCAGTCGTAGCGTAATTTGTTGAAGCTAGTCAGGTCACAATAAATGTGAGACGTTTATGCTGCAGTAAAAGTACTGGGACGTGCTTAAAAATGTTTTGGTGACCTCACAGGCAAGTTGGAATAACTAAAATGACGAATGACGCAGAACACTATCAACACAATCCGACAATCAGCGCAGCTCTATTTAGCCCGTGGACAGACTAACACAGATAATTACTCTTTCCATTTTTAAGAATATTTTAACAAAGATTTATGCATACAGCAGAAATTCTATTAACGTCAATTGTTGCTTTGAATTTAATCATGTAAATATTAATTATCTATGGTACAAGAATTGACATTTGCAAGTGACATGGTATTACTAGCGGAATCGGGGTAAAATGCAACAAAATTTGCCAAAATCCCAAAATGAAATGTAAAAATAATATGGAAATCAACATTGATAAAAGTAAAATATGATTGTAGCTGCCAATTAAAGAAACAAACGGAGTTTGTAAATGGCCAAACTTTAGAACAGGTGACAAGTCATAGCTGTTTGGGTATGATTATAGAGAAACTGGAAACTTCGGTAAAGGGAGCTGTACAATGATCTTAAAATTACATTTTTTTAAAAAAAGGAAGCGCCGCAAAAGATAAAAAACAACAAGATATGAGAAAGTGGTTAGATTTTCTTTAAAGTAGAGAACTGAATCATGGACAGTAGACCACAAGAAATAAAAGTAAAATCACGGCCATCGGAAAATGAGACGATATTCTTGAGGAAGATTAAGGGAATCAAGCGAAGGAACAGGATAAAAAACGCAACAGTGCTAGAACAGTTAGAAGAGAAATTGATAGGAAGGGTATTCGAAGACAGACAACCAGGTTCACTGGGTCACCTTTGTAGAATGGAAGACAACATAATTTCATAGGAAATAGGGATACTTCAAGATGTACAAGGGAGATTTCCGGAAAAATAGAAACCCTGTGTGCAGAATCTATATAGCGGCAAATACGGTAACAACAAACACTCTCAGGAGATTACGATCAACCAGATGAAGAAATTCAGTCACAAACATTAAAAAGTGAAAAGATACGAGATCTCCTGGACCTGATGACATTAGCAACGAGAAACTCAAAGATAGTGGTTCGAAATTAACAAAGGTTTTGTCAGCCCTATTCCGGAGAATTATAGAAGAATGGAAACCAATCATTACAGTACCTATCTACAAAAAGAAAAACAATAAAAACGATACTGACAGTTAGAGAACGATAGCTCTACTAAACAGTATAAGCAAGTTACTGGCAACAAAAATTACGACCAGAATCAAAGGTGCAGAACAGCAAGGGTTCAGGATTCAGCCAAAATAGATCGACAGTTGATGCAATATTTATACTACGACAAACAATTGAAAAGCAATGCAATTCAATATGTCTCTCAATTACAACAAATTACAACAAAGTAGTGGAGTAGCTCAACAGAGACAATTAGACACGTGTAAACATACAACAAGGTCTAACATGGTGGAAGATACGAAATGGGACAAATGAGCGCCGAAAATAATATGTTATGCCTACGATGCCATACCAATGGCCGAGAATGAGGACGATCTAAAGCGGCAACTATGGATATAGAAATTCAATATGTGCAAAAGACCGAATCTATGGTCATAGCAAAAGACAATGCATTGCACATATTTACGGGTTGAAATATCTAGTTGTAAAAGCCACATCATGAAGTACTGGTTCAACCAAATAAAGCATCCAGAATATACGTTTGCTTGAGGAGTACAGTAAAGAAAAAATGAATATATGACCACAGAACGAATTGGCACCTATTTAACAGTTATGAGACTAGTTTTAACATATCCAACGAAGACTCGAGCCGAGTCGCATTGAGAACAATGAAGGGAGTTACGTCAAGAGACCGAGTCAGAAGTGCCGTAATACGCGAACAACTAAAGGTAGGTATCAGACGTTCGATTTATTAGATCAAGACACAGTTATTGGAGGGACAACGTAAATAGAATGGATGGGCAAAATGGCCGCCTAATAGATGACATGAAAGTTGGAAGTCAACATCACAATGGTGGATAAACAGGGGAAAAGAAAACGGGCAGTCTTAAAATAAGAAGAAATATTAATTATGGGCATGCTACTCGTAGGCTAGTATTACCATTCTTAATAATTTGCATTGCAACTTATAATAAATATTCCTCGTGTTTCTATTTTATCGCTGCATAAAAATAGCCATATATATAGGTAGTAGTGCTCTCTTTGTACTAGCAGTGTGCATGCTGACGCCTCCACACAAACTCCATGCATCTCCGTACGGATAGCGTACTGTGTCCTTCCTCGCTTTAGCAATAACTGACGGATATCACGTTTCATACTAGAGGAATAACGATACACTTAGACGAAGCACAGTTATTAAGCGTACAATCAGTACACTGCTGTGATTTAATGTATACTTTTCTATTGAAGAAACTGATTCTTAATGAAAACCTCTTTCGTTCATGACAGGTTATTATTGTAAATAATAATATCCATTTATTTTCACTTCAAGTTGACTTAACAAGTTTGAAAATTTTACAGTACTACAAACGAAAGCGAGAACCTGGTATATGTTACATTATGTTCGCATAATAGAGCTGGGGTTATGCAAAAAAAATGGGATAATTTAAGAGAGTCTACCTCTGTACGATAATTGGATCTAAAAATGTTTATCGACCGCCAATAGTATCTTTATGTATAATTCAGCAAGTCACCAAAGTAGTGGATATGAGAAACATTCAACGCTTCAATTATACAGTCTTTACAACAATTTACATCGTATAACAGGCTATTATGCACGGAACAATGACCAACTAATGAGGAGTCATCAGGACAGATGGAAAAAAAAATAACTACAAAGAGGAAACTGGACTCGCTGGAACAAAGTAATTTGTGTCATTTAGAGTCGTTTATGAGACTTTTTATTAGATCATAAACCCTAATAAATATGAAACAACAAAATGCCCCCCAAAGGACGTATGAGTCATAACATTAGTGTCATCCTAACCATTCATGCCTTGCATGGCTGTCAAGTCATGTTCCTATTTTGTACGTACTCCTGTTTCAGTTTTTCTAAAAATGAGTAAAAAAGAAATTTATTGGTATCGATCTGTGTCAAAAAGTAAAGATACGCCAATTAATACACGCGAGAAATTATCTGTTAAAGCTCAAAAGTATTCCAAAAAAGAAAATTGTGGTGAAGGTTGCCAGCATTGTATTCAGTGAAAATTATATATTGTCAAGATTATTTTAAAGTAAGTAGGTATGCATTACAAATTATGGATTTATGATACCAAATATAAATATCTGTAGCCTGAGTAATATATGATAGGTTACTAATTTTTTTTATAGACTTGTCTTAGGAACTGTAGCATGTCACTTCCACTTAAAAACGTTTATGGTTGCCAACTTCGTTGTCGAAATACATACGTATATAGTTTGTATATATTTATGCAGTGTAGTGTTCTTTTAAAAATTTCAAAATACCTAACGCATCGCATACAAAACAAATAACTTTTTAAAGCGAATGCCAGAAATAAGATACATCAGATATCAGGAACTTACGAAATAGATTGTAAAATATATTGGGCAAACGTGTTGACGTTTTAAGGAGCATATCGCTCATTTTAGATACGGCAGACCTGAAAAGTCCTGAAATATGCTGAGCAACATTTCACAAACAGGTCACGGCATGTCAACGGACAATCTTAGGTTAGTTAAACAAGTCCTTCATCTTAGAGGATTGGATAGTTATGAATATCTTATGTTCATAAGATTAAGAACAATGTTATGAATTCTGACAATGGATCCGTCCGGCATTTATAGGAAATAAAGTGTTCCGGTTCACAGAGCGTGACGGAGTGAACCGGAACGAAACGATTAAGTAGTATACAGGGTGACGCATTAATGTGGCAAAGGTCGATATATGCGTTATCATATAAGATGGTCCATGTCACGAGGGTGAACCAAACATACGTTTTCTTAAATGGAACACCTGTATATTATTTCATATTTAGGTTAAGCTCATGTCTCACACCCCCAATTTACAATTTCATTGAATTGTACAGCGTGTTTCAGAAGTTATGGTCAATTTTATATGCAAATCACTGTAGCTTCAAGGTCTAGTACACTGCAAACAACACAGTCTGAAATTTTTCTTTTACAAACATAGATTTTTGATATTGGTCCACTTTTGTAGCAAAGTGACATTTTCTCAAAATTGTCAAATCTGAATACAGGGCGAGTCACAACCCCAAATACATTCAATCTAAAGTCATTAATTTCTAAGATATTTTAAAGTCTTTTTATAAAAGTGAGATTTTTTGAAATTATTTTAATATAACGAGTTGATCCTGGAAAAATGACAGTTAATGTTTAATACAACTAAAAAACATTTATAACTTACACTAATGATTAATATTTAAATAAATAACCCAACTGTTTACAATGTAGTTCTACAATAAGTGTTCAAAATATCCACCAATACGACATTGCAGCCGTTCTTCAAGCGATTGTCTTACACTTCTTAACATTTCTTAATTAAAATTCCAGAATGGTTCTCTTATTCTGTTTTTCATATCACCTCGTGTAGTTGGCGGTGTTGGCAATGAAAAGTTTTTTCTTACAGATACCACATCCTTTAACGAATGTTTAGGAGAACATTTTCCAAATAACAATGGTAAATGATTTTCTAGAAAGTCTAAATTAACTTGACCATTCACTCGTCCTCACAAAAAAAGTGGTCCAATTACATAATCTCCTAGCTAGTAACGAGGACTTGAGACTCTTACTGTCATTTCTTCCACGATTAACTCGTCATATTAAAATAATTTCTAAAAATTTCACCTTTATAAAAAGACTTTAAAATATCTTAGAAATTAATGACTTTAGATATAGAGTGCTTAATAAAAATGAAAGTTACTAAACTATTCGTTCTTTTTGTGATATAAAATACAGAGTGACCCATTTAAAATAATTGAGAAACGAATGTATTTGAGTTTTGACTGGCCCTGTATTCAGATTTTGAGAAAATGTCACTTTGCTACAAAAGTGGACCAATATCAAAAATCTATGTTCGTAAAAGAAAAATTTCAGACTGTGTTGTTTGCAGTGTACTAGACCTTGAAGCTACAGTGATTTGCATATAAAATTGACCATATCTTTAGAAACACGCCGTATAATTCAATGAAATTGATTATTGGGAGTGTGAGGCATGAGCTTAATCTTAATTTGGAATAATCGACAGGGTGTTCCATTTAAGGAAACAAATATTTGGTTCACGCTGGTGATATTAAACATCCTGAATATATGAAAATAATTTTAAAAAGTTAAGATAACGGATATATCGAGCTTTGCCACAATAATGCGTCACCCTGTATGTAGATATAGATTATAAGACGGAAATTAGTATTATTCTACTGGTGATTTGTTGAAGAGCATATCTTCCAAGGTTTTACCTAAGCTCTGCTAAAATGATGTCTTTCACCCTTTGAGGTGGTAAGAGTATTTTTTTTGTTTTAGTGATGAGACTAAAAATAGTACATAGGTATATGTATTTTCTAATTTCCAAAGATAATCAAGATCAAAAAGTTTTAACTAACAGAATATTGACAAATGCGCATTTAATTTGGACCAGCCTGTATACGCGGCAAAAAGATTGCCGTCAATGAGCTGATATTAAGTTGCACGCAACTTAATCCATTACCATTAAATGTAACGCCTCGCCGGGAATTAAATGTAGTGTTACGTGCTCTCACTGCTCTCTGGTCAGACGGTTGATGCACACGTGAAGCGCGGGGGCACACATACTCTCTCAGCCATACACACACACACACGCTTGAATGTGCGGTCTGGACAGCTCTTAAACGTTCCTATGTAGATACGTAGAAATAAAATGAACGCTAACGATTGTCAACGCAGGCCGCGTCAAACAACCTGTGTAGGTATGTATGTATGCACCTGTAACGAGTTATTTGCAACACGATTCTACACACTGATGCCCCTATTACAGAGGTAAAGTATAATGTTCATGTGATTGACGGGTTATTCGATTAATTTGAAGTGTTTTGATAGAAATACCGGCACGTTTCATAATTATTAACATATGTACCTTGATGTAGGTGATCAATGATGTAGAGAAAACAATAGATTATGAAGATAGTTACCTAAGAAATTACAAATAGGCTTAACAGTAAATCTTACTTCCATTATTTAAGGGTAATTAACATTTTGATTAACTATTAATTAATTAAATTTAATCATGAACTCAATTTAAAGGGCATTGTACCGAGCTAGTTTTAATTCAATTTATTTTTTTGTTAATTAATTAAAAATATTGTAATGGAAATATAAATTGTCCTTATTATATTGAAGATACTGTTTTAATGAAACGACAATTTCCTCCGTAAGGTGAGTGTGATAGTTTAGGTGGCATTACAAAAGAGGTAACGATTCTGGAAGTTTTTTACGGAAACGAAATTTTTAAATCATTTTATGGAAGTGCTAAGCTATTTCACACTAATTATATGATTTTTCTAATGTATTATCCCTAAAAATTAAATAAATATGAATAAAGGATCTTTCTATTTTTCTCTTTCATGGATTTAATTTAATTTCATTTTTAAAAATCAATTACGAATGACGAATCATAGATCTATGCCTATGAACCCGAAAGTAAACAGCAGTCGGCTGTATGGGCCTTGCTAGATGAGCCAAATCCGCACATCAAAATTACGTGGTCAACGTTTTTCGACGCCTGAAGAAGCGGTTGATGCTTTCAAAATGCATACTTTGGAGGTACCTCAATCGCAGTAGAAAAAGTGCTTTGAAAACTGGTTCAAGCGCACGCAAAAGTGTACCTATTGATCTTTATGGAGAATATTTTGAAAAACAATAAAGCCATGTACTATGATTAATTTTAGTTTCTGTTCTCTATTCCCGAAATATAAAGGGCATTCCTCGTATAACGTAGATCCAGAAAGCAATAAACTATTATTGTTTCTATTATTGTAAAAATGTATACCCTCTTGTATCAGCAGCTATTCGTAAGTCATCCCCAGCTTCATTTTCACGATATAGCCTTAAACATGTCAATATTTTTTTACAGAGATAACTGATTATTTCTAAAAACATCCTCTATACACATTTATACAATGTACCTAGTGATGGACATCTATTTATATATCATATATATTTACTTATATATCCGCAATTCTCCAGCAAATTCTATTTAACCTAAAATATTTAAAACAAGAAGTTTCGATGATTGTAGATATTTAATCTTCTCTTTCAATATTACTAAATAATTTCTTCTTTCAAATAATTGTCTTGCAATAGCAAACTTTAGCACGTCCAAATCAGCCCCCAAAAACGTTACTAATCAGCTATGGATAACTACAAATTAAACAATTAATAGTTCAAATTGCGGTAAAAATAAAAGGTGATAAAGGTATTTTTATTCTTACTATTTTAAGCCACCGTATCCTATTCTTTACACTAAATTATGGTGCAATAAACTTTAAACTTCAACCATATTTCACTGACAACGATTGCAACTTCATTGGGAACTTGAGCGAATACACAAAGAAATTGCCAGATGATTATTAATTAGATATCATCCTATTAAATGTTTAAGGTAACTAGTAACTTATGTATATGTAAGCATGCTATAGAAATGCTTAGAAAGTAAATACTTTTTCATGATTTTCCGTAATAATCTATGTTCATTAATTATATTAGTATAGGGACAAACAATGATATCTTTATAGCATTCACTATTTTGAAGTATAAATCTCTGTGTTAAATGACCCTGTTAATCTTAGAATGTAGAAGAATATACAGACTGGAATGGAACTACCTGGTTATAGGATACCATGATTTGGGTGATCGACTATAAGAAGGCGGGATTAATAATAAGTACCAGCCTGCTAAGACACACGTTAATTGAATATGTTTCGTAAATTTCAATCGTCGAAACTAAGCATTGAGTGATACCTCATTTTAACACTTTGAGGACGAGTTTAATTTTTTTTGAAAATTCCATTTTTTTTTGTTTTGGGCCACGTAAGTAAGATAAAAAAAGCACAAATTAATATAAAAATTTTTTTTTTATAAGCTTTATTCAAAATCGTGTGGTCCCAAATTATGACCACTACGAAACTAGGATAAAAAAGTAAACGGAAACCAAAAACA
>JARFOC010009905.1:0-10871 GCA_031763485.1 Osmoderma eremita | reverse complement strand
ATTCCTTATAAATTACCAATAACTTTGCAAGTGCCAATTACTGGGTACATGCCAACTATTGGGGGCTTTACCCTATTCAATAGTAGGTGGTCACAATTTAATAATTATTTTGTGGAGATATCTGAATTGTTCAAACTGCGTATTACATACAATTGCATAAGTGAGGCGAAGAAATAATGTATCGCATATTTTTATTAAATGAAAATTAGGGAACTATAGATTGTTGGTTTGGTTAAATATTTTTTTTGTATTTGGTAATCTAAGAATTAATTAGTAAGCAAAAGAAGGATTGTCAATACGACGATTACCATCTTTATTGAAGAACTTCAAGAAGGGTTGCGATATTCATAGGAAGAATGTTGCGTTCATAAAAAATCTTAAATTCAAATTAAAGTTTTCTTAAAACCCTTTTATTGTGATTTATTAACTTTATTTATTGTGTAGTTACTAGAATTCTATGTATTTTTTGGTCTGGCAATGCAGTACACTTCCGCTCGTACAGTACATGGACTGCAACTCCCGGTGGAATGACTGCGCAAGTTGTGATTCCAGAAATGACTTTCAGGTTTCTAAATCGGATAGTATAGATAGTATAGATAAATGTAGCCGTTAATAACCTCCACATTTTAAAAATATATATAAGGTATCCTTAGTGAATATGCCCATTTTTGAAATACGCCACCCTTTCGTTAATGCAACACTATTTAGTTTTATTCACAAGATGGCATTCGGTTCGATTACAAAGAATAATTGGCGCATGTACTAATTTTACCGGGCTCAGTCAGCTTTTGTCAGATGATAAAGTGAGATTTATTGTGTTTCAGCGGTACTTACTATAAAAAAAAGGTTAGTTTTTGTCGCTGTGAAATTACGTCAAAATTAGTTACAATTGCATCTAGTTATACTAAAGGATAGAGCTTATTCTTGTTATTAGAAAAGAACAAAATATGCTAATTTAGAGGTTAGAATTCTATGTATTTTTTGGCCTGGCTGGGTTGTTTACATGCCCATCGGGAAGTGAAGCCTATATGCTCATAGGGCATATTACCTACACAATGCAACATAAGTTTTATTTTAAATGATAACAATGCATTACCATTACTTGTATTTATACATACATTTATTTTTACTTTGTAGAATGTCACCCTATAGATCGAAAAATATTAGCTCTCAATTGTCAGAAGACAGATTAGCCAAAGCTACAAGCGCCATACAAGCTGGCAATTCAAAGTTATCTGTCAGCAGACTGTACGAAATTGATCGCAGAACACTTCGTCGTTTTCTTTTTTAAAGGACACAATTAGAAAACAAAAGTTGGGAAGAAAAGCCACAATTACACAACAACAAGAGAAGGTATTGTTTGCCCGTATAGTGAGATTATCCCAAATTGGCTACCCTTTAACAAAACGTATTGTAAGACGGTGTGTATATGATTATTGCGATAAAAACAATATACCAAATGTGTTTTCTAAACAAAGCCAACTCGCAGGACGGTACTGAATGCGAGCATGTCTAAAAAGACACCCAGGTCTCTCGATTAGAAGAGCTCAAAGCATGAATCCAGCCCGTGTCCAAAAGCTTAATAAATTCATAGTCGAGGACCATTTTTAAAAGTTAAAAGAAGTTCTTTTAGAACTTGATTTAATGGACCAATTAGAAAGAGTTTTTAATGTTGACGAAAATGGTTGTAGATTAACCCTACATCATCAGCAATCCGTTCCAGCACTAAGAGGAGCCAAAAGAGTACACTTAGTGGCTCACAAACATGAGAAAAATGTAGCTGTTGTAACTTGTGGTTCGGCTACTGGTGTAAGAATCCCACCTGTAATCCTTTTTAAAGTGCAACGATTAAAACCAAAATGGTGCGATAACTTTCCCCCAGGCACACTTACCTTAATGACACTAAAAGGTAGCATGACAATTAATTTCTTTGTTGAGTTTATCAAACATCTTGCAAAATATAAACTTACCAGTAAATATTTGCTTATTTTTGATAGTGTAGCAAGTCACCTTGGTTTATCAATTTTAGAAATTGCTACAGAACATGAAATAAATGTATATTGTCTACCCAGTAATACCACAAATGAACTGCAACCAATGGATAAAGCGGTTTCTAAATCATTCGAGCACCATTGGGATGAAGAGGTTCTTCTATATTGAACCCAACATAAAAGTCGTAACATTACAAAGCAAAGATTTGGCGAAATTTATGGAAAAGTTGGGGATACATCTGGAACACCCCAAAATATTGTCTCCGTATTTGCAGCTATCGGTATATATCCTTTTAATTCGAATGCAATTCCGGATGAAGCATTTCTTCCAAGCATTTTAACCGAACGACCAATAAACAATGTAGAAAATGAAGATACGACGGAAAAACCTAGTTCTCCGCACTCTGGTTCATCTGGACTTCAGCAGAATCGCCAAGAAAAACTTCCCCACTTGACACGGTACCGCCAAAGTCTAAGAAGGATCAAAGGAAATTTGCTAATAGACAACAACTATTATTCTCATCAAGTGATCTCTCATCAGATGAAATGTCATTGCATAGCGATAGTTTGTCGGGGACATTTTAGTCAGAAGAGGAAGGAAGGGCTCAAAACAGAGAATTACAACCAAGAACAAGCAAGGCAGTCAATCAAAAAAGAAATTACTGAAGAGAGAGACGAAATACATCAGGAAGAAAAAGGGCAAAAACAAAATGATAAAAAGAATGCTCGAAAAGGGAAAATATTAATTTTATTGAAATATTAGACACTCCTTACAAGGAAGAACCTAAAACCATTCAAAAATGGAGAAAAGCAATCAACAGCAGAGCCACTGTTATTAGAAGATGTGTTTTCGAACAAAAGGGAATGGAATGCAGAAAATCTGTCCAAAATAAATCAAAGAAGAGTCGAATGCAAGACAAAACAAAAAATTCGTGGTACTGTAAAGTTTTTAAAGAGGACACGGTTAAAGATATGAGAATGTGTATCGTTTGCCTTGAATATATTCATGAGGATTGTGTAGGCTTAGCCAAAGAAGATAAAGATAACTTTATTTGTCCAGATTGTTGCTAAATACATTTCCAATATCAATGCTCTTTCTATGATAAGTCCACATTTCTTATATATATATATATATATATATATATATATATATTTTGTTCTTATTTTAAGTAATTCATAGTTAGTAAGTAGGTTTAGGTTTTTATACATTTTTGAGTTTAAAACTATCTTTATTGTTTCATCTACTTAATAAAATAAAAATGTTTCTTTAAAAGTACCTACATAGTTTTTATGCGTTTAAATTATTTTCTTACTAGTATGAGCCTACACATGGGCGTATTTTCGACCCTGTTGATAATACGCCCTGTTTACTGCGCTTGAAAAACAGTAGACACGTAACAACTAAATAAAGTAAGAAGAAAAGAAACTTAAAATAAACGAAGCTACAAAGTCCATAGATGGGTTTCGTTTTGGTTTGAAACAGGATTTGTTGTTTTTAAGGATTTTTTGCGGTTTTTTCTTAACATGGGCATATTCACTACATGTACCTTATTTATATTGCTCATTGAATAGAATTCTCGTTTACTGAGCAGTTAAAAATCCACAATAATTTCTTTAAACTATTTTAATTCTGTAAAAACAACTGACTAGTGAATTATCGTTGTATTAACAATTATCTGCAGGTTGGCATTATTTCTGTGATTTCAATTCAAACAACCAATTAATATATTTGATCCAAATTTTGTTAATCTCAATTTACATATTCATACATATAGAATTAGACATTCTATTTGGCTGAAACGTATTCATGTATTATCAGAAATCTTATATTAATAATTCATAATAATTTTATAACTATATAACTATAATATTGGTTTCGATTTCAACAGTTTCAAAAGAACGCGCCGGTTCCACTTTCGATTTTAAACACTTTCCAAAATCCGCATATCGGCTATCACTTTCATTTAGTGACCGAATAATTTCTAGAGTAATGCTCCGCTCCATTCTCAAACCGGTATTTCGTACAGTTAGTCCATTCAGAGCCACCGTTATCCTTTACAAGTCACTTAATTTTATTTTTCAATGCATGTGATTCAATGCGTAACCTGTTTTTAAAATAGAATTTATTAACCGTTCATTACCATAAGCATACTGTATCGGATTATTCCTCCCGCACAGTAGATTGTTGCCATCATTATCATCCAGAAATTATTCATGTGTTTATTAGTAAAAAGAAAACACAGCTGCATCTTCTTACGTACATGAGTTCTGTAATTCTTCGCAATTGAAGGGGAATACATCATAGTAAAGTGTTTGTGGTAACCTGACAGCGTTTGAGATATGTGAATGTTACAATATGAAGCTCGATGCAATATAAGAAGTTCGTGTAGTTTGAGAGTAGTCGACATGGAAATCTTTAATTGCGACATAATTGCATCCATATCATTTTTTTCTTTCCTTAATTGTGATATCTCCATTATGAATACATAATTTTGTTATAATTAATACATTAAATACCTAGAAAAATTTCAAAGAAAAAGTTAAGATTTACAAATAAAAACCATAAGCAGTGGTTTCATTTCTGTAGCGTCATGCCTTTTCAACTGAAATTTTGTATGTGTTTATAAAAAAATATAATTTCAATAAGATAATTCCAATCAACTGACCTAATGGTATTTCAATAAACAAAAAAATTAAATATTTCTAGTATTCATTAGGTATTACGGTATAGGTGTAAATTAATAAATTAATTAAAAAATATATTGTTCATAATTACTTATATAGTAATCTACCAGTTACTATATCATATTTCGTAAGTAATGAAATCAGGTTACTGGGATACTAACGTAAGTAAGCTCACCTTCTATTGGAGGGAATGTGTTGCAATGGATCGAAATGAGTATTGAGAGCTAACACTTATGGTGATTATTGCTGCAGTTGCATTACAAATCTATTAAAAGTTATTAATTGTATAAAATTATTCAAGGTAATATGTGCAGTATGTTAGACATACCAAATGAATGCTTTGATGGAAACTAAATTGGAATACTATTTATTACAAGATTAAATACAGGTTCAAATTGTTGAATCTTATAGTGAGAAATTGATTAACTAAGTGAATTAATTTACTTACATGTGTCATATATTCAAATAAGAGTTGAAATTTCAAATTCAACATACTCACAATCAGTGGAATTAAAATAGTAAAGATAGCAAGGACTGTGGGGCAGCACGATAAACACACTGTTCGGATTACTCCTCCCGCACAGTGTGTTTATCGAATTAAAATAATAAAAGAAGTGGCTGAATTGTTTAACGTAATTTTTTTAGCTTATCAAAAATTGGTGAAAAAGAAAACACTTGTTGAATACAATTGTGTCAAACTAATTGTTGAAACACATTTTTTAATAGCAATGACTGGAAGTTCCCCAGCGAAATTATGCACCGATATGCGACAGATTTAAAAAGTACAGGAATAGTAATTGAATAGTCCCGGAATTAAAAGCATACAGATTGAAACAAATTTTTACAACGATAATAAGTAACAAGTGGTTTAATCAAGAAGATTATTAATGGAATTGTTAACTAACGCCATTCATATATTATGTTGGTGTACACTAATACAATTAGTACTATTGATATTTATTATATAAGAATCGAAAATGTTCGTTTGGCTCTTCTCAGAAGTCGCCAAAGTTTCTTGATGCACTGATAATGGTTATACAGTTAGCTGATATAAATAAAACACGATTCAGTAATTTATACAGATTGCTTCGTATATGGGTAACTTTCTTAATATTAAAGATACAGGATCGGTTAAATGGACTAAATTGTTCAGAAAATAGAGTAATAGTTGATGCTAGTGTCACATTTGTTATCCAGTGCAAATCCATGACGCTCTTTATTTTGGAGACATAATACAAACTTGTATTTTTTTAAATGGAAGTCATACTTGGTCATGGTGTCAGCTAAATGCTTATTTTCTCTGATTTCATTAATATAACATTTGGTATAGATCTTTATTTGTAGTGAAATAACCAATTATTATTTCTATTAATTCAAAAGTACGCTTTGAGCAACAAACACCGCAAACAAACACATGTAGATGTCAAAAATTAAAGGCTGCGTAAGTTAGATGAGTATCAAGTATCAAAGTCCTTTTGGTAGCTTTATTCAACAAATTCAGAAAAAAATATAGCTACAGATGATGATATGCTATTTTGTTATTATACTAGCAATCGAAATAGCATTGAAGCTGGTGAAATATATCACCAACGCTACATGAAAAGGAGGCAGCCTGATAAGAGGTTATTTTCTAAGCTGGAAAATGACGCAATAATCCGCAGTTTTCTAGTACAATTTTATTTACGGATGAAACGAAATTTACCAATAACGGCATATTTAATCGAAACAACAATATTTATTGGTCTCAAAATAATCCTCACCTTACTACCGAAAGGAGAGATCAACATGTGTTCACCGTAAATGTGTGGTGCGGCATTTTTGGTATAAAAATGTTGAGGACATAGTTTTTATGAAAACAACTTAAATGGTGAACGATGTTTACACTTTTTACGTAATGCATTGGAAGACACGTTGGATGAAATACCACTAAATTTGATGCAAAATTTAAAATACTTCCAGCACGATGGTGCACCCGCTCATAATTGCCGAGCTGTGTAATTATCTTTCGGGACGTTTTTCTAACTGGATTGGCAATGCAAGTACAATTCTCTGGCCAGCAAGATCTCCAGACATTACAACTCTAGACTTTTTCTTATGAGGTGCCGTAAAAAATAAAGAATATATGAATAACCCTAACAACATCGAGGATTTAAAGATTAGTATTACGAAGCAATAAGAAGTATCATTACATAGGGATCAAGTTAAATTGTGAGGAAATGCGAAATGTGTATACGTACTAATGGAGGACATTTTGAGCACTTACTTAATTAAGTTACAATGAAGTTGTTTGCTTTTTTTACTCCCTTATGTGTTTCTTGAGTTTTATTTTGCTTTCTTTTTCATATCACTTCATTAATCTATTACTATTCTTTCCATGATAACATATTTTCAAAGCCTAGTTGATTATTTTTCTAATTATTAGGAAACAATATTTCCTTATTTCACTGCAAATCAAAATCTAAAAGAGATAGCTATACCAAATGTTATATCAACGAAATCAGAAAAAATAAGCATTTTAATGACACCATGGCTCAACTATGACTTAAAAAGTTTGTATTACATCTCCAAAATAAAGAGCACCATGGATTTTTAAATAACATTATTAAATTCTACATAAAAAACTGTGCTAGCAACAGTTTTCACCCAGTCTTAAGGGGTTCTGAACATATTTGACGTTGAAGTTTTCAATTGTTCTTGAGTATCTCTTGTTATCCAGTGCAAGATAACAAATATGACACAGACATCAACTATAACTCTATTTTCTGAGAAATTTTGTCCATTTAATATTAAGAGAGTTGCCCATATACGGAGATAGAAACATGTATGTAAATTTTCATGGATGAGTAATGACTGTCAATCATTTAAGCAACATCAATATTTTAGCATTGTTAGGTTTTTGACGTATACATGTGCCTATGTATATCCAAGTATTAGTGCATTTTGCTCTCCATAATCATAATTTTAAATTAAAATGATTTGTGTCAACGCAGTATTTTACTTAAGCATTAAATAACGTGTTATAATACTTTTAATCATCATAATAAACAGTTCCAACGCGTGTTTATCAATAATGACAGCTTTTTAAATCTTGATGGCAGCGGAGAGAATTAAAGTTTAGTGAATACTTCAACGGTTAGTATTATTAGGGGATAATAAATGTATTCTACTGTCATTAATTTATTAAATTAGGCAAAATAATTTTGGATTTCTACCAAAATTGTAATTTTGTCATATTGTACACTGATCTTAATAAAAGGTATTTTAAATAATTGTCCACGTGCAATAAATAAAGTAGTTACAGTAGTTTAAAACTACTTGCAATTATTTATAGCCAGTATCCAGCCTCATATCACTGTGTGGTCATAGAGTTCAATATATTGTTATTATTATTATTCAATTAAAATCTAGAAAAGAAACTGTATTTGTTCACGAAATATATATCTATGCATCAAACGATATTTACGGTTTAAGGTTAACTTTCTCTAAATTACTACAAACTCCAATTTTAGGAATAATTAGGTTCAATTACGAATTTAGTGCGCAGTCTACGTTCTAAGCTATGCATATTCGCTGTTAACTCGAAAACGATTACGCATATACTGCGGAGATTTTTACTTTCACAAATGAAACGAAAAGTGAATCTTAACAAGCAGAAAACCAATTTTAAACATCGTACGTCTATACGCTTACATAATGTGCAGTATGGACACGACCACAGCACACGTAAAAAATTTATCTGGAACACCGCTTGGCTGGAAGAAAAACTGCACTACCAAGCGAGATAAACACACCGAACTGGTTAACTAACGAAAGTTCCACTTGGTCACCGCTACGTGCAGTTTTTAGCACTCATTTAATAGAGCTGTATGCATATTTCTGTGCAAATATATGACGGCAAACGATTTGTTCGTAAATTCACCAAATGCAATAAGAGTACCTAAGAGTACTGTTATCAGTTAGTAATTTAAACATGATGTTATACGAAAATAGTAACCGAATGAATAACTATGATGTATAGAAAAGAAAGCTTGCAATCATTAGAGTTTAAGATGAAAGGAAAAGAAACTTGTCACTTTCAAATGCTAAAAAGCAAGTAAGATATATTTCACTGAATTTACTTTAAAAACTAATTTTAAGAAAATAAACTTGTTTAGAAAAGTAAATATATTTTATGAGTATTAAATTTCATCTTAAATTCTATGTGCTAAGATCCTCTTGTAGTAATATATTACTTACTGTAAAATAAATATTAAAGAAACAACACTTTCACAGTGACTGAGACACAGTCCGGTATCAAGTTCGCAACTGAATGTTGATATCTCCCGCCATACTCTCTTTAAAAGACCGACTATAGCGCTGCCACGTCGTTTTTCCTAAACAAAATAAAATATGTATTCTAAACGATTAAATTTTTTTAATTAAGAAGAATTTGTGTGATTGCCAAAGACATTCTAAAACAATGCTTAAGGATTGGCAATTCCCTTTATAAATTACATGTATGTACAAATGTCTACAGATGTATATATATATAGAAACGGATGTAAATATTTCTACATTATTTAATTATTAGCGTATGAGTAAACATTAATTTACTATGAACCATTATGCGAACTGATTGTACACTATTTATGAAAGATATTGAATAAATAACGATAAAACCATATTTAGTCGCACATAGTATTTTATAACTGTTGTTAAATCTCTTTGAAAAATAACAACTTTATTGTTATCAAAGACACAGTGTCCTATTTAAAGTTAAAAAACTAAGTATGCATTTATTTACTTTTTGGAGAGTCTCTGTATAGCACAAAATATTTTTAAGTCCGCATCATTCAATAAATCTTTTGGAAAAAATAATAATGCTATGATCAAGAGACGCATTTGACAGCAAAGTTAATAGAAATACAGCTTTTATTTTTCTACCAAGCGAAATTTTAAGTTTCGCGCCGTTAGGTTGACCTGGATTTCAACAAACTTTTAACATTCTGTCCAATACAAGCGGCTATATAAATTTGCCTTTTCACCAGGACTAAAAAAAAAAGATTGTAGATAGGTGGATATGCAGGTAATAAAATACATAAAAATTCAATAATAAACAATATTACAATACACAATACAGTACAGAGCTAATGAGAATTCGATACACGGTTGCCAAATCGTCGAATCAGCTGTACATTATTACTTCCGGTACCGTTATTTGGGTTTGTGATAGTTAAAATGCATATTTTGAGGAAAACAGTGAAATATAAAAAAACCATTTTTCTTATTTAAGAATTAGTGAAAAAGTCCATAATTTTGCTCAACATTAACGTAATTTATATTTCGAACATTTATTTAGGAATTGGGCTATTATACAATTTACTAAATTTTAAGTAAAATATATAATCCGTTAGCAAATAATAGTTTCCATTTTTGTAACAAAAATAGCTGGAATCATACAAATCCCCATATAATACAATAATATTTAAGAAAGGCATAGCAATTACTCACACCTATGTCTTGATTCAACTTTTAGTCAGTCGATGAACCAGTTTGATCTTCATATGATGACGAATCTGTTACATGAAAAATAGATTCTTCAATGTCATCTTGTAAGTTATCCACTATCCACATTTCCTTTTCAATATTTTTTACATGTTTGATGTAATTTTGCCAATTATCAACTGTTAAAGTGCTATATGCTCTTCGAATTAATTTCTCCATATCAAGCAGGACTGACGTGATTTTATCATGCTGCGACTTAATTTGTGACACGCAAAACAGCAAGTCCTTTTTTTAGCATATCGTCAGTGGTTGATATTTGTTTCTCACGGAGCCAATCAATGATATTTTTTCTCCATGCTGCCGTTGGAATTTTTTCTAATTTTCTGCAGTGATAGGAAGCATTATCAGAAGCAATCACTGACTTCTGCGCTATGTTTGGAAGCAATTTCTTAATAAACCGATCCCCGTATGTGTCTGAATCTATCTCATGATGAACATCAGCAGTGTTTCTCTTGGAGAGAAATGTATATTCAGCACTAGGAATAAATCCGTTATCATCACCAGCATGAACTAATTCACAACGAGGTCCAAGCCCGGTTGGGGATTGCAAACCAGTACTTAGTCCTTGGATAAGAGCTTGTCGACTATTTTGAATTGTAGTGTCTGTCCAAGTTTTATTTACTGCATGCCCTGTATTCACCCATGATTCAT